>JAPMNP010651869.1:0-10097 GCA_029874935.1 Atherina boyeri | reverse complement strand
GGGGGAGGTGGAGGGTTCTAAAGTATCCAGAACTTCTGTGTATATATTTGTTGACCTATTTTGGCCATTTTTAGCATTTTCTTACAGGCCACGGTTTCATATGATTGCAGTACCAGTTTCGGCCAGAATCTTACATACTGTACCTTTAAAGTTTAAGCAAGTAAATTCATTTTTTGTTTTGTTTTAGAAGCAGGAGGCAAAATATCTGTCTTTGTTTTTTTGGTGAATTCACAACTTGTCCTCTCCTGCAGATGAAATGTATCAACACAGTAGCCCCTCTCTCAGTCTCTATCCATGTGTATGTGCTCTGTACAAGCTGTATGTGTATGGACTTGTTTGCCATACCATCATCCTGTGATGAAATATCATACACAGAGTGGGCTGACCTTGTGCTGTGCAAGGACGTGTTTCATGGATGGGATTTCGGTTCTTGAACTTTTTGTGTTTTTCATCCTATGTGTGAGAGAAATGTCTCATAGCTGCTAAAAACTGGCCATCTACATTATTTTGGTATCAACATTAAACTCAGGAGATGTACGATTTAGAATATATCCTGAGGTATTTGTGAATCATTAGACCGCAATCTGCCTGAATTTGCCGGCTTATGTAAGACTCAGTGGAAATTCCCTGGAAAAGAGACATTAGACTGAAAATGTGAAATTACTGTGTTGATTGGAAACACTAAAATGGATTTCGTCATCCTCTGATTAAATGTGTAAAAAAGACCAAAGCCTTTTTAACAGTAGTGTTATTTCTTAATAGTTAATGGCTGTGGTAACTGATATCTGAATGATCTCAGTTGTTGTTGAGAGATTATGTGTCCTGTTGCAGCACCATGCAAGTATGTTATACATAATTTAACAATGATCATTTAACCTCGTTTGGCTACAACAGATATTTTTGCCTGTTCAGCTGAGTGTGAAAAGTTTTGGCACTTTGATCAACGGTTTCATCGTCTTTGTGAGTTTATTTCCTGTTGAAACATCATAAAGTATGACCAAACATTATATTTCTCATCAATGCGTAATTCTTGAGTTGTCACTTCAGGTGTTGGGTAAAAGGGCAGGTAGAGACAAAATAAACATGCCTCTGGTATTCTAACTAGATTCAGCCCATGAGTTATTTTTCCTAAGGTTGCCATTTTAACTTATCTGGGTTAATCAGGGTCAACTAATTCTTTATGTGAAGCCATACTAATATTCATATTAGATTCAGATTCAGACAACTTTATTAATCACTCTGGATTAAGGGATCCCTCTGGGAAATTGAAGCTCCATGACACTTAGCATCATTAAAAATTTAAGATACATAAATAAATTAGAAAAAAATAAATGAATGTGTGAATAGATATGTAGGCCTATAAATAAACTGGGGTGTAAGAATGGAAGTGGGACTGAAATAATATCATTAACTGCATGCGAGGGAAAATAAGCACAGGGACGTTTTGTTTTTAAAAAAATCAGATGTGGGTTTCATTCTGTGGAGCACTGACAGAATAGAAGGTGAAGATGATTGTTTATCCCCCCTTTACTTCCCTCGGATTTCTAATCTGTATTTGGCGTTCTGGCCCCAGCTGGCATCTTGGCTCCAGCTGGTGTCTTGTTTTCCTTCTGTACCATCTGAAACCATGGTTACAACATCGTGAACTTGAACTGTAGTCTCAGGGCAGTATACATATTTTTGCTTTTATCACTTCTGTAGCTTTTTCTCGCTTTGATGGCATTAGGCCGTCACCAAAGCCTGACACAAGTTCTGGGTTTTAATAAAAAATAATCTTTTGTCACGTTGCCCCAAGAATATGTAGTTAAAGAGGGGATTCTAACATCTTTCTAAAAGCAACGGAATAGAAATATCTTGCAGGCAGTTATTTTATGATTATAAACTGCTGCTTGTCATTTTGATAATCTAATGTAGGTGACACAACTTTATGGCATTTATAGGCCATAATACAGCAGATAAGTGACCATTTTTCTTGGGTATAGAGAATATTAAAGATCTGGGACTCGGAGAATCGTACTGGAACATCATAGATGTTACAGTAGACAAGACCAAAATATTTAACTTAATCTCTCTTTTACTTGATCCTTCCTCCCTCATCGCTTTAGGCTATGAAACTATGTGTTTGTAATTTATCATGGTTTGATAATGAAGATGTCATCTATGTTTGTAGAGAAGGAACGCCGTGTGAGAGCCAACGCACGTGACTACAATGACAAGTTCTCTTATGCCGTGAGTATACCTCAGATTTGGTTAAAAGCGATATATTATGCCATTTTTCCACAAGTTGATATAATTTCCTGAAGTAATAATGAAATGTCAACACACTTTGGTCAAAATACCTAAAAGGGACAGGACATTTTCCAGTTTGGCCCAGCTTGTTAAAAAAACTGCTGAAAAACCCTGCCCCTCACTGTTGGTCTGTTCTTTTGTATTTAGTTTTGGAGCAAAAGAGACTTTAGACATTCAAATGCTCCATTTATGTTGGATTTAAACACAAATGCAGACTGTGGTATTTGTAGTATTTAATCAGCACTGTTTCTGAATGTGGTTTTCTTCAGGACAATCACATCAAAACCTCAAAGTACAACATCTTTACCTTCCTGCCCGTCAACTTGTTTGAGCAGTTCCAGAGGGTGGCAAATGCTTACTTTGTTGTACTATTGATACTGCAGGTAGGACCAACTGCTACGGCGCATCTTAATGAAACTGCTATATCAATCTAGATGTCTGAATTGAGGGCTAATGCTATTCTTTTTTTTTTAAAGTTAATTCCAGAAATCTCCTCCCTGTCCTGGTTCACAACCATCGTGCCTTTGGTCCTGGTGCTGGTGATCAAAGCTGTCAAGGATGCCACAGATGACTATGTTCGTCTCACTATTTACTTTTTTTCAAAACAATGCCTGTAATCCCTTACTTTTTAAACTGCATAGCTAAAAATGCTTTCAAAATTTCAGTTTCGACACAAGAGCGACCAGCAAGTCAATAACCGCCAGTCTCATGTTCTCATCAGGGGAAGGTACCTTTACTTTTTCTCCTCTGTTCTTTTCTCTGTTTGATTTTCACACGAATACCAAGATTTCCGACACTAAGCAATAAACCTGATTGTGATTCTGATTCTTACTCTGGACATTCATCTGCTCTTGTTTTAAAGTTTGCAGAACGAAAAATGGATGAACGTGCGAGTGGGGGATATCATCAAACTGGAGAATAATCAGTTTGTTGCTGTGAGTAAAATGTGGAGCCAAATATTCTGTAAATTTGAATCATCTGATGTTCTTTTTTCATTCCAGAGCCATCTTTATTAGAAGATGTTCTATTCTACCTTTCACATTCAGATATGATAAAGAAAACAGCTAGAGACGTTGAAGCGTAGAGGCCTCCTTAGGGAGATTCAGGGTGCTGAGTGCCTTTGTCGGTGGAATAATGCGAACTGATTTATTTCCTCGTTTCATAACTGAATCTTTCATATTGGATTTACACACAGGCAGACATCCTCCTCCTCTGTAGCAGTGAGCCGTATGGTCTGTGCTATATTGAGACTGCAGAGCTAGATGGGTGAGTGCTGCACTAGCTATATAAACTGATTTCTAGAAAACCCAAAATAAATTGAATTTTCTTAAGTAGGGAAACTGAGAACTCCTTGGTAGTTTATATTTGTCGCTGTGGAATAAATTTGACTTTTTTGACATCCCTCCCCAAACAGAGAGACAAATCTAAAAGTCCGCCAGGCTTTGACTGTCACCTCAGATTTGGGAGATGTTTCAAGGCTTATGGATTTTGATGGTGAGATGATGCAGAGTGTTAGTCTATCTTCACATCTCTTTACCAAAGTTTTTTCAATGACGCTTAATTTTAATTTTGAGCTCTTATCTAGCTTTTGGTATTGATAGTTCATTTTCTTTTTCTCTGCTCATGTAGTGATGTCTTTGTTTTGTCTTTACTCCTCAGGAGAAGTTATTTGTGAACCACCAAACAACACGCTGGATAAATTTACTGGAACATTATACTGGAGAGACAATAAATACTCTCTAGATAATGACAAAATGCTTCTGAGAGGCTGTGTTCTCAGAAACACTGAGTGGTGCTTTGGAATAGTCATCTTTGCTGGTATAATTACTTTTATTGTTAATAGGCTTTTAGTGTTCTTATATGTTAGCCGTGCCAAGCTATTTTTCCTTTTTCTCAGCTTTTATTGATGCTTTTTATACACAGATTGTTGTTTTTGCTTCCAACAGGGTTGCAAACCAAACTGATGCAGAACTGTGGAAGGACTAAATTTAAAAGGACCAGTATTGACAAACTCATGAACACTCTTGTTTTGTGGGTAAGACATTTTTGCATTTCCTTTTATTTGTTTATGAATAAAGCAAAGCCACAAAGTTATTCCAGACTGAACTGTTTTAGGGATTTTCTGAAGGAAAAGTGAGCTGTCGAGCTCTACACACAGACATAAATATACTGTTATATTTGGTTCATGTGTTCAACCAGTCACTGAATAGTTACATTAAAAAAGGTGCAATTCATTTTGGAAGGGTACGTTGTCCGAAGAATATGCTAAAAAAAAATTCAAAAATGAAAGGCAGCAGTACCTTTGTTGCGTTTAGCATAGCAGCTCGCCAGCTAGGAACCTGTAGAACCCACCTGCCTGCAGCAGAAACCATGACAACCCACACCGCCCTCTCTCCCACTTCAATGTGATTGAGAAGAGATCGGGTACTAGTCAGATTCGGAGCAGGTAGGCATATATAAAAATGCAAACTCTCTTTTGCGAAACAAAAGTTTAGTTTCAGGCAGTCCTGATTCTTCCGCCCTGGTAGGATGATCGACAGGCGTGCTCAATCAAATTTTCGAGCAGAAAAATTGTATTTACATATTTGTTAAAATATTTTCATATTTTTTTTTTATTTTCAAACACTGCAGCTTTCAACATAGACTTTTGGTTGGCATTTTTGTATTCTAACCACCTGGGGTTAGGCAAATGAAAATGTAAAAGTGCAACAAAGGTACAGTTAAGTAGATTACAAAAAAACTAAATCGAAAAAAATTCAGGGTAGGCTAAACCCATTCGAAGTATTGGATTATAAAGCTTCAGTCAACCAAAAACACCTGTAGACCTGGTAAAAAGGCCTAGACACAGTGAGCGATAACCCATGGTCTGAGTTTGCCATGAGTGTGCTTTAAGATGCTTTGAAATATGTTTTTGAAAGTTTTCAATTGATATAATCCATATGTGTATTAAACATATACTATCTTATGTTTTAGATTTTTGGCTTCCTCATATGTATGGGAGTTATTTTGGCTATTGGAAACACCATTTGGGAGACTTTGGTTGGCAGAAAGTTTGTGGTGTTTTTGCCGTGGAATGAGTTTCAGAGAAGTGCGGTTTTTTCTGGCTTCCTCACCTTCTGGTCCTACATCATCATCCTCAACACGGTGGTACCCATCTCACTGTATGTCAGGTAACGACAAAGAATATGATTTTTGAATGCATGTTTATTTTATGCATATTTCATGTTTTAAAGAACAGCTTTCAAATTTACTGACAAGCTCTTGTTTCACAGTTTTACTTGCATATAAATGAAATAATGACACCTTCCCTCAGTGTAGAGGTTCTGCGCCTTGGTCATAGCTTCTTCATTAACTGGGACCAGAAGATGTACTACAGTCAGACGAACACTGCCGCTGAAGCTCGCACCACCACTTTGAATGAGGAGCTCGGTCAGGTGGAGTTCATCTTCTCTGACAAGACTGGCACCCTCACGCAGAACATCATGGTCTTCAGCAAGTGCTCCATTAATGGACAGGCATATGGTACGAGCTGCTCTTTTACAGGGTTTATGCACCAAGTTAATAATTACCCTCCTTGTTTAATGTTCAACTAAACAAAAACAAGACTGAATAGTTGAACAAGTAAGATGCGTACATTTAGTGTACATTTTGCCAGACATTTGGTGACTCATTGGATCACACAGTCGGACTGAAACCCAGAAATACATCCTCGATTCTTTCAAAGAACTGCTGTTTTAACACTAATTACAGCCGCGAACACATTTAGGATAGCTGGCCTACAATGCTTTCAGTTTTACTTATGTATCCATCCTAGTATGGAATTGCAAGCATGTAAAGTTCGTATAATTACATGACATGAAAATGGTTTGATTTAAAGGTGCAGAATGTAACAAAATCAATCATCAATGACAAAAAATGGAATATATAATTTAAAACTGTTTCTATAATCACCATACTGAAATAACTGTTATGTTTTACTATCGTAGAATGACTCATTTACATCTGCTTGTTGTGGCTCCGTATACATGGAAGCTGCCATATTTAATTTTTACTATGTCTCTTAATAGACAAGCAACTGTGTGTGAAGTGAGAACCCTTTGAGCTACAAAACTGCAGTAGTAAGAGAGGTGCGAGAGCATTGTTTGCGATAAGTAATGCACATAGAAAAAGACAGTACATAGTACACAATTAGTGATGGAGTTACCTGAGGCCACTGGATCCACTCGCGGATAAAAGCATGTTTATGTTTGGAAGAAATTTGGCCACTGATGACCACAGTCCATTCACAACTGTGCTTGGCATTTTAAGTAATTTCTATATCCATCTTTACCACTAGGTGTCAGTATTCCTTACACATGGAAGCTTTAATGTTTGACTTCAGGGCATAACATTTACAGTCAAGTTTATTTATGAAAATATAGAAAAAAAATTGGGTAAAGTTGGTATTAAAAAGCTTCTATATCACCTATGACTCGATTATTTAACTTATTTTAGTACCCTCTCTTTTCCTAGGTGATGTTTATGATGAATTTCACCAGAAAGTTGAAATTACAGAGGTAAGTTGTTTGAAACAAGCAGAAATTTTCTCTTAGCAAGACAAGTATTACACAGCTTAAAGACTGATGCAACGTGTCTCATCAGAAAACAGCCTGTGTGGACTTTTCATTCAACCCTCTCAGTGACAGAGGGTTTAAGTTTCATGACAGCAGCCTGGTTGAAGCCATTAAACAAGAAGCTCCTGCTGTGCAGGAGTTCTTCAGACTGCTAGCTCTGTGCCACACTGTCATGCCAGAGGAGAAGAGTGAAGGTAAACTGTGTGCACAATCTAGTTGCTGATGCAGTCATAATTGAAGTTGTTTCAAATTTGGAGTTTTTTGTTTAATTTTCTGATGAAAGTTTTCGTTTACATGAAGGGAATTTGGTGTACCAGGCTCAGTCACCTGATGAAGGAGCATTGGTCACTGCAGCCCGAAACTTTGGATTTGTCTTCCGGGCTCGAACCCCTGAAACAGTCACACTATGGGAGATGGGAAAAGCAGTCACCTACCAGCTGCTGGCCATCCTCGACTTCAACAACGTGCGCAAGAGAATGAGTGTCATTGGTTAGGTCACCGTATTAACAGCAATCCTCAGTTCATAAGTTTCATGAGTACTAAAAATGACATGATGTGTACTTTTAGAAAAAAAATATCTGACAAATTTGATCAAACACAAGTGATGATTTACCTTCAAACTCTTTTTTGGTAAAGTAATGCTTGTGACATAATCAATCCAGTATTGGTACATTAATATTCAGGTAATCGTATCCAGTCTGTGATTCATGTATTTTTTGTAAGTATGCTTATTTGATTGCATTTCTTCATCCTTTTAATTATACTTGTGTTCTTGCTGTGTTTTGTTTTGTTATCTAGTAAGAACTCCACAAGGCCAAATTAAATTATACTGCAAAGGAGCTGACACAATTATCTTTGACCGTCTGGATCAATCCAGTGAAGACCTCACGTACACTACCTCAGAACATCTTAGTGTAAGTGTTACCTGAATCATCTAGCTTATGACAATGAGATACAAGTTTATGATTTTATCTTTCTTTCAGAAGAGGTTTAACTGTTTTAATGCTTAAAGTCCCTTTTTTTCTTTTTACATAGGCAGATAATTTCTTGCTTTTGCTTATGCCTTTTGCAAAACTTTTCTATGCACATCAAGCTAAATGAAAACACTAAGGAAAAGGCAAAACCCTAGGAGGAACAATATAACTTTTTTAGTAGAGTGCTATGAAATGTGCATCTGTATTTATAGACTAAAAAAATGAATCAACAACAATAAATGACAAATAACATAATTTTCCTTATGTAATGCTTAAAAACTCCTGCAGCAGTTAAACATGCTACATGTTAGAGATACAATGTTGTCTATTTAAGCTAAAAATAGACTAGTTCAGTTAAAAAAATGATTAAATACCGAAAATAAGCTAAAATAAAAACACTACTTGTAGATTTGTTACATGTAAACACCAAGCTTTTTTTTGTGTTTGTTGTTTAATCATTTTCTTTGCAGGAATTTGCAGGAGAAGGGCTTCGAACATTAGCGCTGGCCTATAAAGACCTTGATGAAGGATATTATGAGGTTTGGATGAAGAAGTTTCTCTTTGTGAGCACTGTGATTGAGAACCGCGAAGATCAGCTGGCTGTTCTCTACGATGAGATCGAGCAAGGCATGAAGGTAAAATTTACATCCTTTTTTTTTTTTTTTTTTTTTTATTGACATTATTTTTCTTCCCTCCTGGAAGCGATCAATTTCGTTTACGGCTACAGACTGACCGCTGACTTTGTTGAAGCTTCTAGGAGCCACAGCAATTGAGGACAAACTTCAGGAAGGAGTGCCAGAGACAATTGCTTGTCTGAATTTAGCCGACATCAAGATCTGGGTCCTAACAGGAGACAAACTGGGTAGCTAAAAACTCAATATTCTAAATGACTGTCTTGCACAGAAAGACAATAACCACTTTATTTGTGGCGAGTTACACAGCTGTGAACTTTGATATTTCAGAGACAGCGATGAACATTGGCTACTCCTGCAACATGCTGCGTGATGACATGAATGAGGTGTTTGTTATCTCTGGCCTCACACTGCTGGAAGTGCAGCAGCAGCTCAGGTAACTTATCCTATTCTCACAACAGGTTGATCTTTTCAGAACAAAAGCCTCAGAGGAGCTCTGGAGTGCTGCTTTGTTTACTCGCCTATTTGTAGAAAAACATGTGCTTTTAACTAATAGTTTATCTGATATTTGTAACTGAGTAACTAAAGATTCTGATAAATGAATAAGAAATTGATGTTGTCTCATTTTGCTCCATCCTCAGGAGTGCCAAGGAGCACATCCTCGGTCTGAGTCGAATAAGCAGTCAAGGAAATATTGAGAAGACTGATATGTTTGCAAATGATGTGTTCGAGGAAGCTATCATTGCAGAATATGCCTTAATCATCAGTGGACACAGTCTGGTGAGACGTTGATCAACAGAAATTATTTGAATTGTGCTATTTCTACTTGCTAAGTGTTTAGTTTTTCCTGCTTGTTTTAATTTTGGAAGTGATGTTTGCAGGTTTTACACAATTAAATGTTTACCGTGCTGTTGTTTGCTAAATCTGACTGTCTCTTAACTGCTGCTGACTAAACATAGCCTAATTAGTAGAGAGCTGCTGTGTTGCTAAGGGCCGTCAGCTCTATTACAAGTTTTCATTAACATTCATTTCCTACTCCCTAGCTGCACCCCGGGCAGTGTGTATCATGCACAGTTACGTTGGGCTGTTGCTTGGTACTGAATCTGCAGGGGGTTGAGATTATAGCATTGGTAATGACAGCTTTAACAAGTGTGATGGATCCATTTGCCCTGCAGGCTCATGCTCTGGTGTCCCAGCTGGAGCACATGTTGCTGGACTTGGCCTGTTTGTGTAAAACAGTCATCTGCTGTCGAGTCACTCCCATGCAGAAAGCTCAGGTGGTGGAGCTGGTGAGGAGGCATACGGGGTCTGTCACCCTGGCAGTGGGAGATGGGGCCAATGATGTCAGCATGATCAAGAGTAAGTCTTGGAAAGAACAGCATCAAGCCTCTTGGGTGTTGTTACATTTTAATTACATAAGCTGTGACTATAAAACTCTATGTCCAAAAAAGTTAGGACATTGTGTAAAATGTAAATGAAAAAACAATACAATGATTTTCAAATCTCATAAGCTGATGTTTGATCCAAAATAGAAAATAGAAAGCATATCAAATGTTGAATGTGACATATTAAAAGTATTCAGTATGTTG
>JAPMNP010651811.1:0-13566 GCA_029874935.1 Atherina boyeri | reverse complement strand
TACATACACACACATACATACATACATACACACAGACACGCATGCACATGCATGTGTGTATTTCTATCTCCATCCTCTTTTATTCCCTGTCTCTCTCTGCTTGGCTGAGATGCTGGACAGGCAGAGGTGTTGAAAAGCAGCTGGATGGTACTAACGATGTTACTAACAATACATTCTCTCATACACCTTCTATCTGTAGCAGAGTATAGAAACATTACCTGTCCATCCAGTGACTGATAACACTTAATTTTACAAACACTGTGACAAACTTTGACATCAATTATTCGTCTCTCATCCTTTAGGGTGTTTGATCACATGACGATGATGTGGATGAAGTAAAGTTTATACACACTCATTTGGTTACATGAATCATGGCAGCCATTTTCACTTGAACTAGAAGGTCAATCTACCCCAACAGCAAAAATAACGCATCACAGGAGCAGTAATAACACTAGGCCTGCTAGTAATCCCAGTGGGGATGTGAAAATACCTTTATACTACAGTGGCTGACATATATCGCTACCAAACCAAAACACCTCTCCCTGAGGAAGATGGATGGATAGACGACTGGATGAAGAATTGCAGAGGATGAAAGGCTTACAGAGGTAAAGGTCTGACGTGGAGGCTCTTAAAATATCCTGTCGGCATGTATTTGTTATAAAAACAAGCCACGATTTGTCTTCGAGCTGCAGAAGACTGTAAATCACAGACAAAAATCACCTCCACCCCCCTCTTCCTGCTAAAAAGAAAAACACTCTCACCCCTGAGTCTGATAATTTACATCATGTACTGCTTGTGTCACAGCTCAGTGTGCTGCCTAAACCCTCAGCAGAGGTGCTGCTGGTCTGAGCAGCTGAGGGGAGACAGGTGAAATTCTCAGAGGGATGGGTAATCTTTACAGCTCCTCCTGATTATCGCTCCTACGGGAGACCTTGGGAACTGTTCCCTCCAGCACCCAACACCACCACATTGCTGNTAGGATGGCAGGAGCAGCTACACCACAGATACAGAAAGAACTTAGATGACATCACTTCCCTCTCCCATCTCATCTGTCATAAACATTTGGCTCTGGCTCATCACGCACGAAGATAACGGGGGAGAGGATGGAATGAAGAACAGAGGGAGGAAGAGGGGGAGAAAGAAACACAAGAGTCCCTCCCTCATACAGACAGACAGAAGTAACTCTAAATTATTGGAGAAAGTTAAGATGTGTAATAACAGATAATTTAAGGCCTTTTGGACATTAATATTCTGCGTTTATATGGCACAAGCAGCCCCATATAATTCAGCTTTAGAGTGGATCCCACAGCTTGTCAGAGCTTGCTGCTGTCTGCAGAAAACGGGGAGAGCTTTAATTCTCCCTGTGCATCTATCGGAGCCATGTCAGATAAATATTCTCATCATACTGATTATGGTTTGATATCCTGCTGGAATATTGATGAAGGGAATCAAGTTCAATCTATCACACAGTCCTACAGTTAAGTCATATACAGTTTTGGGTGGCTAATTTGGTGTCTGAATTTGATATGAAACCAAAAACAACAAATATGACGAGACATGAGTATATATTAGCACATTCTCTCATATTATGCTTTAACTGGGGTTTGTGGGGCGGGAGTGTGAATATGACTGATCTAAAATCCTGCAAGAAATCTATCATAAAACAACCATATTTTATCACACAAGCTTCAAAATCAAAAGGTGCATTTAGGCAAATTCATTCCTTTTAGAGTTTTTTCCTTTTTCTTCACTGCATTATACGCCTTCTCATACATGTAAACGGTCTGCAAAGTAAAGTCGACCATCTTGATTTTTTCAGTCTTCATGCACTTTATGACATCATTATGAAAAAACCATGTCCAGGATTAATAAACAAAAAACTGTGAACACTGATAAAATGCAAACCTAGTTTCTTAAACCCTAATGTAAAATTAGAAACCTAAAAAAAATGTCAACACTTAAAACTCTAATGTTTTTATATAAAACCCCTTCAAATAAGTGCAGTATTTCAACAGTTTTCATTTCATTTCAGTTTTCTCTCATTTTGAGGCTGTACCTGGCAGGTCAGACATAATAACCGCCTGCAGTCGAGAGGAATGGACTTACAGTGCTAAGCTTGCTTGAGGTAATGATGATGCGCCGTTCGTGCAGCATACTGGCGTAGAGTTGGAGCATGTTGTTGATGTCCACAGCCACAAAGTACTCTGTCAGGTTCCGCTAGAAATAGACAGGAACACAGGGATTTTCAGGTATATAACAAACTGTCCAAGCACAGCTTGCTTACAGTAAAGTGTCAGCCTTGCAGACTGTGAGTGTGTCTGTGTGGGCCAAAGAAAGACATAAAGTGCTGGCTGAAAAAGACTTCTACATGTATCTCTACTGAGATAGCTGTGGATTAAAAAAAAATGGGTACAAAATATATATTTCAACTACATTCATGGCTTTGATCCAATTAACAGTCAGATTCTGAAAGCAGATAACATTTCAGTCAAAGTAAACTTGTGAGACTGATAATTGTTGTCATCTATTGTCCCTTGCCATAATGATTTGAGCTCAAATGTGAGCACAAAAATAAACAAAGAGCACACTCTCAGTTTGAATCTTCTGTGCCAATCACTGAACTTCGACATTAAACGCACAAGCACTGCAGGAGATAAAGCTGAAACAAGAGCATGATGCAATAATTTCAAACGGTGACATGTGTATTAGATTAAACACGATTAGAGTCAAAGATGTTTCCATAAGGGGGGGATTTTTCTTTATCTCCTTCTGTGTCTTTTTCTTTTCTTTTCAATGAACACTTACACTCTCAGGGATGGTTGGCAGTCCATTGATATCCGGGGCGATGAAGTAGGAGTGCTGCAAAAACAAAAACATGGAGGAGAAAGAAGAGGGAAGGTCACAAGTGAAGCATACCACTCACGCAGAAAAGAATGAGGGGAAGAGGGGAGAAAAAGGCCGTTCACTTTGTTCCATGATTTATGGCTCATCTTCAGCTCTGTCTATATGAATTGCTGAGCTGGTGTCTGAACTGTGGCAATGCTTTTATCAGGCCTGCAGTACAGAGAAAGCTCAATAGCAGCTCAGCTCCCCATAGACACACACTGGGGTGATGTCTCCGGTGGAAAACTGAGTCTTTATTTAAGCATTAAAAGGGTTTGCGGAGCACCAACACACATACAAAAAGTATATGTGCGCGTGCGCATCCACAAAGATGCACACTCGCACACACACACAAGTTGTTTAGAGGATCACAGGGCTGCCTGTCTCACTTTGGGAGAGCAGGGCAGGTTCAGTGTTCAGATCAAAGGGGCCTGAGAGAGGTGCTGTTTGGAGGTAGACAAACCACCAAGAGAAACACACTATTGTGTCTCTAACACACACATACTGTACTCTCTCTCATGTATGCTTGGTACATCTGCGTTTCTCAGGGTCTTCACTCAACCATCTGTTGCAGTTCGTCATTTAAATCCACTGTGGTGTCATCAGTAGATTCTCCAGCACTACAACCTTTAAGAGTTCAGTGTTGTGACTAATATTCAAATAATTAAATACAATCTGTTCAATTTCATTCAAACCATTAAGAAAATAATGTTAAGTTAATAAACGGTTTGTTTCCTCTAATATTTGCAATTTTCTTCTTTGAGTTGTGTCCACTAGAGAAGGAAGATTAACATTTTACACTTACAGAATTGCAAGATTGCATTCATACGACCAAAAACTGAACTTTGAATTAAAATGAAAGGATTAAATAATAAACAATGACAGAATTAAGAGTCAAATATATTCCTCAAATGAAGAATAAAGGGCATTATATAAAACATATAATGCTTGAGAAGGTGCAAAAATAAAAAAGCCATTCAAAATAAGCAACGCCAGCCAACATATTACTACCAAGAAAAACAGGAATATCTGTGATTATGGAGATAAAAAAGAAACTGAGATGAGAGCCATGCAGAAAAGATAGTGACATTAATAGGAACAGACTGGGAAGAACGAGTAAAACTAACTGGAGATATTTTGTCTCACTGGTGACAATGGAGTATTTAATTTATTAACAAACAAACTAAATGTTTCCCTACTTATATTAAGTGTGGGTATATTAAGTGTTAAAATGTGCTAACAATTATCATGAGTAAACACTTGTATTCCCAGAGGATGGTCATTGTTGTTGAGCATAAAGAGGCTGCACAAACAAACATTAAACTGGAACCAACATTCAGGGCTTTGCAACTGAATTTGTTTTCTTCAAGGCAAAATATGCATGTGCATGCGATTTGCAAACGCCTACGCGCCCTTCTTTATGATAAGTCAATTTGTTTAAAGGTTTGAGTTACTGTAGTAATATTTTCATAGATAATTTGCACAGGTACCATTACAATATAAAGGTTATGTACAGAAAACAAATTATTTTTCACATGGCACTTAATGAGACCCAGTTTCTTTTACTTTAGCAGCAACAACTGCACTGTAGAATAAATTAAAGGTGAAATTATTTGTTTGAATTGACCAGATGCTCTTTTCCTTGTTTCCAGCAATAACAGGCCAAAAAAACTTTATATTTTGTTAAAATATGCAGGTATTGTATCAGTTGTGATGTTGTTTTTTTTAGCACATTAATCAACAGGCAAGCATTTGTTTATTCACTTGTTTCTACAAGGCAAAAAGAAAATGTTTTTTTGTTTTTTTCCCCCTCTCTGATGTGATGTGAAATGTGAAAAAGTAAAGCTATATTTAAGAATTTGTATGTGTTTACTGGGATGAAAGTGTGTATACTGTATGATGGGGTGGGGAAACATACATGTATGCATTCTGTTTTGCTCCACCGAAGCTTTTTCTCCATTTACAAAAGAACTGCTGCTTAGTTAGTGGTTACAACACAGCTTAGATGCAGTGGTAGTGTAATCGATTAAAGGAGTTTACTATGACAAAAATGAGACATGAAAAATCCTCACCGGCAAAGAGGTGCAAGAATGCAACCACTGCTCCAGGTGTTGCACCTGGTCCTAATAGGTTGATTAAAATGAGTTTTTGACAGTAAATCCATTTTCTGTGTTATAACTCTTTCCTTAAACATGACATGCAATTCCAAAATCAAACTAAGTTGGCAAAATAAGATATCTTATAATGAACTGATCCGTAAATCTTTGCTTTTGATTATAAATATTGTATGCAGAAAGGAAAACAAATGACAAAAAAGAATTATTTAAGTAAAAAAGTGTGGCTGTAGATAAATAAACGTTACTAAAAGATCAGGGACGTGGGGCATGCTGCTGAGACAAGGGACAACCACCCAAAACCATATAAAACAACTACAGTACAGAGTATTCCCTGTTTTTCCTTTTCTTGTGCTGTGTGTGCTAAATAATGTTCCCATGTTGCTCTACAAATTTATGGCACTGTGATAATCACAAGCCATGCTCCTCTACGCAAACCAGCCTTTTATTGGATGTTTGCTTGCTTATCTGCCTTTTTTCTTGTTCTTTCGAAGACTTGTTTATATAAAAACATTGAAAGTGGGTTAACTGGAAAGGCATCAAGGAGATTTTTTGAGCACAATTGCCTTTGCTTTAAACATAAAGAGAAGGAAAAAAAAAACTTTTGATATTCAGAGAGAGAATATCGCAGAGTGGAAAGGCATTAATCATTTACAAAGTTTGATTGTTTTCCAGAGGAGAAAAAACATACACCAAGGCCCAGGATAGTTTGTTTTTGTTATATTTAAAAAGAAAGCGCAGCTTATTTGGCCAAATTGGAAATCCGTGGCTCCCATGCGATTAGTATAGACGCAGTTTCATATTTCACAGCAGCCTCCTTCCCTCCACCCTTCTCTGCCGTTCACTCATTCCCCTCCACTCACCGGCTCCTTGCTTCGCCGATCTCTCAGTACTTGCCCAGTGGCAATATACAACTGCTCATTCTTGCACAATAAGACAGGGAGAGAGAGCAAAACAGGGTTCACACATGAAAGGGGACAATGATTCTTCTTTTTGGCTGCCATGATAAAACAAAAAACACTCTTTAAGGGAAAAATTCTGCTTCATCAATTAAATATCAAACTAGTGGCTTCTCTAGAAAAGAGATGAAGCTATCACCTCTGTTCTCCGGGGCTGCTTTTTCAATGAAGCTCTGAGATTGAGATAAAAAAAAAGGTTTATTCTCATACAGTACACAGATGGTACAAAAACTGGCACAAAGAAAAACAAATCACAAGGAATCTTAATTGACCTTGTTAACCTGCACATGGATATATTGACTACCTCATATTTGTCTTGTTTTGCTCTAAATTCGTCTGTGTAATTAGATGTGAATCCTTCTGAGACCTTTGCTGCAGAAAAGACCTACGGTTGCTTGTTTAATTGGTCCAAAAAAGGAGTGGTGGTCCGCAAGGACGAAGGCTAACACTGAAACAGTTTTGATCCCACTACGGTGTGGAGTCTTAGCAGCTTAAAAACTGAGATTGTGAGCTTAGTAGACTCACTAAAAACCTTTACGTTCTACTTAAATAGGCCGGGCTTATGGAAGCGACAGTGTTTTATGTCTGAGCTGGAAGCATTCAAGGAGAGACTGTCAGAGTTAACTCAAACACGAGCTGACTTTGAGGGACCTGGGCTCGTTAAGCCATTTCTGCTTTTTTGATAAGCAGGAGACATGACGAGTTGTGAAAGGACCCTTCAAGTTTAAACATGTCCAGCTTGAGCTTATCACACAAAAAGCTGTTAGCGCCACTTCTTGTTTCCAAACACAGTGTCAGTCCTGGGCCCTGTGTGTCTTTCCGTTCCTACCCGATCTTAACCTCCTCCTGCTCTGTGCCCTGTCTCTTCTGCAATTCCCTCATTTATTCTCTCCATCTCAACCTCTGCACTTTGTCAATCTCTCCCTGTTTCTGCCTGTCTACTCTATTTCTTTCATTTCTATGCCATCTTTGTCTTCTATTTTTTTTACTGAGTCAATTTCATTTTATTTCTTATTATACTTTAGCATACTATTTGCCTTCACTTTTTCAATCATACATTATGTCTTCAAGTCTCTCTCACTTTTAACTACTTCAGCCAGCTGTTCCCACCTCCTCTGATGCAACACATTGCTTCAGTTCCTGCCCTCTTTCTCACTTTCCATCTCAGCTCCCTTGCATTTGATAGAGGGAGAATACAAGATGTATACGTACCACACTCAGGTTGACTGGCGTGAAGGGCTTTGGCACAGGCAGATCATAGAGAGAATTTAGCATGTCATTCAAGTCATTTTCCTGAGGGAGAAAAACAAACACAAGAAGATTTAAAAAAAAAACAAAAAAAACATGGGACATGTGAATTTTGTTTACTTGTTTTGTTGATGTCACTAGTTATGTGTCAATCTTCACAACTGTGCTGGGACAGGCGCTGCCGCAGACCAGAGGGCAATCCTGCAGCGAGGCCTGAAGGGCTCGACAACATCCGACTGACATATGTTTAACGAGAAATGGTGAGGTTAAAAGACGGCTGAGTGTAGGGCTGCAGACGCTTATTATCCTGCAGCGCTGATTTACAGCCGAGAGCGGGCTGTCACTAATTAACCGGGGGTCCCCACTCCAAAAACGGGGCTTTAGGAAGCCGTCCTCGAGCTGGTTTGACCACAAAACAGGCCTGGAGATTATTCTCCCTGCATTTATGAGTTCTTTGACACTCTTGGGTCTTTCATAAGACAGTTGAGGGGGACAACACTGACAGTGAAACTTGTACTCAAACTAACGACTTGAACAGAGGCTGGATGTTATTGTTTAGCTTCTTTCTCTGATGCCATCTCCAAGAACTTTGTTTTGGTTTTAGCTACAAGCTTATACTTCCAAGAGGAAATAAATGTGTCTGTGGGCGCAAGCCCAAGAAATAGAAGAGATATACAGTACAGAAAGGAAGGGTAGGAGGGAGGGGTGTAAGGGTGTGTGCAATCGAACAGCCTCCTGTCATGAGAGGCTCAATGCTCACACGCATGGTCAGCAACACGGCCTGGGGAAACAGTTCATTTACCCCTCGCCTTAAACCCTCATCGCTCTTCTGTCTTCCCTCGTCTGTCAACATCTCCCTCTCGCCTGGAACGGACAGCGGGGTAAATAGAAACCAAATCATGCACACTAACATTTCAGTCACCCAGGATTTCCAGCAGTCTTTCTGCCTCTCTCCTTCTTACTCACAAACTGTCCTATTCTCCTCGTTTTTTCTTTTACAACATTAGATTATTCCACCAAATTCCTTTCCGCTGCAGAATTTTGTGTATTCATGTTGATTGTTTATGAAATGTGACTGTCTATTTCGGCAAGACACTTTGTCCTGATCACTGTTCCCTGAGGATCCTGGGAGAAGCAGCGACTACATGACAATTGAAAAGTGGTCCCAGAGCTCTCTGCATCTCTCCCGTGCTCCGTCTCCCTCCCTCATTCTTCCCCTCTCTTCAGTCTAAACAGTGGAACATCACCTACACCCTCTGCACTAGACGCTGCACATCTCCCCCAGTTTGTTGCATATTTTACATTTCCCCTCCCTTTGCTTGTACAATGCAGTGAATAGTCAGGGGAGACGACTTTTGTGAAGTACAAGCATTTGTGTGTATATTTGTGTGTGTTTTTCTTAACGATTTGTTTTCCAGTAAATCATCAGGAATAACTTCCAGTGTCAGATCAGCGTTTGGTCTGTGAAATGTCAACATTGTTGCTGCTAACAAGAGGAACCAAGTCTAGCCCAAGACGGTGAACAAAACTTGCAGACAAAAGCCAACATGCGCAAGAACACAGTCTAACCACAATAAAGATTCACAAGGAGTAAAGTGTGTGCTTGTTTCTCAACCTGATCATTCTACCATTTTTTTCATTTTGTTTTTTAATGTAAAGCACATACAGTGTGCCTTATATCCACACAATATTAGAAAGATAATAGACTGAACACAAAGGGTTACCTGTTGTTTTGTTAGGTAGTCTGCCAGGGTATTTAGCAGCTTGTAGTAGATTTCAAACCACGGTAGATAACTGTAAGGGGCCAAAGAGAAATGAATGCATTAATCCACAAGCATGAACAAACTTAGACTAATTTTATCGCTTTCCACAATAAACAAACAGGATGTGATGAATCAAAGAAGATGCATGTTATTTATTTAAATCACAGTGCAGAATCTTGAACAAGTTTAGCATCTTTGCCTTAAAATGTCTATAAATAATATGACCTCCTGCTTAAAGATCAAATACATACGGCATTGATACTGTAATGAATTCTGTTTCCTGGTATACTTACTGCAAAGCCTAGAGTCACTTTAACACTGAGAAAATGTAAATGTTATCTCGTCCTTATTATGACATTCTTTGTATCCAGGGCCCTTTGCATGCTATGAATTCCTGTCATGTCTGCTCTTTAAGCCAACAGTAAAGGATGATAGAAGAAAGGAAACAATGGATTTCAGATTCTTAAAAAAACAAAAAAAAAACACCATTGCTTTCATGTGATGCAGAGGGATGCTATGGTTTACAAGCATGCTGGTCCCAGATGCACAGGCTTAACAAAAATGCAGCTTTCCCCCTTCCTCCACCTCCTCCTCCTGCCCCTCTCTCTGCTACTTCTCATGCCCTTCACATATATTTAAAAAAAGAAAAAAAGTTGCCTTATGTAATTAATGTAAAATAAATAAATGCATTAACAAGCTCAAAATAATTTATACTGCAGTGTTTGTGTTAAAGCTAATCAGTAAGTACACCCACCATAAGCTAAAAGCATCTGCAGCATGGCTTTCTTTATAAAGTTGACATATTCTTGGCCAAGCCGGCTTGTCTTCTAGGTGGAAGATGGCCAACATTTTTTTCTTTTTGCATCAAAGCTCTGAGGGCTCCGTTCATTTAATATTATGCAATCAAATAATAAAAACATGGTATCCTATCATGTTATTGAATTTTTATTTAGTTTGGGATTTTAACATGCATTACGCAAACATTGCATGCGTAATGATTCTGGATAAGGACTTCTTAGCATTGCGATTAAATAAACAGAGACTCCCATTAATGCTTCATTAACTTGCCGGGATGCAGGGGTCAAAAAATAAATTAGTAGCCAAATGAGCCAGTCATTCAAAAGCCTTCTTTTTACTGATTACAACATTAAGGAGTGCTTCTTAATGTCAGTAACTAAACGGCAATGAATGCAAATCATGAATACAATTACTTCCCTAAATATCTGACAAAATGCTTCAATTTTGGTTTATTTTTTTAGTTACATGATAATAAATCTAGGAGTAAAGTTTTGAGTGTGAGAATATATAGTGCTGCTCTGGCAGTTGGTTGAAGACAGAAGAGTTTCCAGGGCATGGGTCACTGGCTGCTCTGCAGACTGGAATTAACAGACAACAAGAAAACAATATAGTGAACCTAATGCAAATTTTCATATCGCTAAATCCGCAAGGGGCCAATGACAGCCTGGGCTCCCGCAGAAGTGCAGTCGAGCGCACCAATCAGAGAGGCTGAGTGACCATTAGTCTGAAACAATCAGTCTCTTAACATGCCAATATTTTGACATCTGCATGAAGATTTACTCCAATCAGGTCACACTTGCAGGAGAGACTAAATCAAACATACTTATGGTAATTTACATGCTGACCGGATATCAACCTGAAGACCTATTTCTGCCACGTCAAACAACATACAACACAATTATCTGCATACAGGGTCAGTTTACATGCTAGCTTTATGGAAAAAGTTCAGTCTGACATAATGATTAAGAGGGATAACAAAGCTTAAGTACTATCTGCCTCCTCTATGCCCTGTGTTCAAAAAGAAAAAGGCTTCTGGACATTAATCCTTCATTTTTCACTGTTGAGGGGGATGTAAATAAGACTCTTGCTGTCAGAGCAGCCGTCAGGCCACGCAGATCTCACTCATTATGCTCCTACACCAAAGTGCTATAAATCCTGTTTTAGAGGAATACACATGATTAGTGGTGAAGCCAGTCAACCACAAATTATCAATATTCCTCTAACATATTCCTATAAAAGGTAATGTTCTTTTCCTTTCTGAAATGCAATCAAATGAATATATATTTTGAAGATGCATTGTTTTTTTCTTCTTCTCCCCTCCCCTGCTGCGCTCTGCTCTCTGTACATGCGAAGTTAAAGTTTGGAAAGCTCAGATAGATACTCCTACTCGTCACAGTTCATTGCTCAGATCTGTTTGTGCTTCGCAAATCCTCCGATAGAGAGAGAGGCATCTATCACTGGAGTGCTCAGTGCGTGGGGGTCCCACAATCTCTCCTGCCATTTTAAACACAAGTCGTCTCAAAGTGCCATGTACTCAAAGAAGGACTCAGTTAATCTGCGACCCACTCACAGCCAGTCACTCTTTCTATCTGAGGCTCAGACCAACGAACAGCATGGACGTATCCAACAGGACCGAGGGAGCGACTTCGGAACTCGTGATTAACTTAATATGGAAGTGAATGTAAAGAAGCTAAATTAAACCTTTCCAAATTTGTTTTCACAAGTGCTGTAAATAACCTGACTTAAAGTCTAGAGTGAAATAAAACAAACCATTAACAAAATCTCCTGTTTAGCTGCCATAAAGTACTTGTTGGGTGTTAAGCACGACAGTTATTCCTGTTCCTTAAATGAGTCTTAAATCTTCTTTAAGTACAGGCATCTGCAATCGTAAGTCAACGTACACTTTGTAGATGGTTCCGTGGAAGATTGCATTTCACATTTACTTTCTCAGGTCAAGGGTTAAGTACAGGGGAGGAAGTGTCTTTTAGCTCCTGAATAAGTGACCACAATCCAGAGCAACACAGTCGCTGAAATGTATCCCAAAGCTTGAGCTGTCACGCAAAACTTTATATAATTTTTTTTTTCTGTTAGCAAATTATTTAAATAATAAACAGAAATATCATTCAAATGTAAGAAAAAAAAAGAGAGAAGTTATGAGGATGTAACTATCAAAAAAAAAAAGTGTGTGTACTTTTCTTTAGGAGGTTGTGCCTTTAGGGAGTGTGATCCTTATGACCACGACTTCAGCAACGAGACTACAAAGGGCTGTCCACATAAAACTGTCCTACTCATTAAGCCACTTCCTCCTGTAAGCAGAGGTGACAATTTTACGGTCCCAGCACTTCAACAATCATAGACACAAACTGTTTTAATTACTTTTATTTTATATTCTTGGGAAATGATTAAATGGATAGAAACTGGGGGAGCCTGGGCCATCTCGCCTTAGATTTTAACAAGACAAAATGTTAAGTGATGCTGACTTGTTTAAGATGTGCAACTTTAATTATTTTTTCAGTTTCCTTGTGGTTCCAAACTTTTAACACATCTGCTGTTGTGTCTTTAATACTGTCTTGGATAACTGGAAACAGCTTTGGGGATAATAAACAAAGATAATAAACTTTTGTCCGGGGATCCTGGACGGAAGAAAATAATTTATGCATTTCCGTCATTTCTTAGATAAAATTTCAAACACATTTTTTCCTCTGCTTTTGAATGTTTTCAGTCATGTTTTCCACACAGTAAGATAAATAAAATAAAGGGACAGATCTGGAGAGGAAAACATAAGTGAGAAGCACAAAAAAACTATTAAAAAAATTAACAAAATAAAAAAAAAAACTTTCTATACGTTATTTTATTATAAATGAAGCAAGTCATGCAAACTACTCAGAATGCATAATGAATTTTATACATCATATGTCAAATGAATTAGCATGTCTAACTCAGCGAGAGGGACAGGGGAGCCTCTGCTAATTGGCAGTGAAGCTTCATGCATAATTATGGGCCAAGCGTCTTTGCTGTCGCACTGTGGCAGTAGCCGAATAACGAGGAGAAAAGAGAGGGAGAGATGGAGGGAGAGACAGAGAGCATGAGTCGGAGAGGTAGAGAAAAGAAAAACAAAGGCCATGGAAGCTGGCCGGGAAGGGTGGGTGTATATATGTGTGAGTGTGTGTGTGTGTGTAAGGGGGGTGTGAGGGCACTGTTCCTCACAGCAGCTCATCAGGGCAGCGACAAACCCACGACTGTCCATCAACAGCCAAAACACACACACAAAAACACACACGTACGGAGGCGAAAGCCGACCTTACAGGAGAGCTGCTTCACAAACAGAAAAAACAGGAATAAGCTTTGTGCTCTTTTTCCAATTTGTTGTTTTTAAAAAGCTTATTACATTCATTAAAAATTTATTTATTTTGCACTTCTTTCTCAGTTAATACTTAAGTGCACAAGCCTGTCCACTGAGATTTTCACTGGAGTTCTCTTTCTTTGTAATGGTAAAGTAATTACATCTGTAAAAACATTGCATCAACACTCAATTAAATGGGAATTAACGGATAATAGCTTTTGTTGGAGCACAATTATGCAAAGAAATTTTTTTTTTACGTTCAGTGTCCTCATTTATGTACACTGTGATAAAAAAAAAATCACATATGAAATATCAATAACTGCTAAACTTTTGGACAGTAACGAGCACTTCAGTAACATATTTGTGTGGGCAGATGAGAATATAAATTTGTTATGCTGGCATAGTTCAGCTCAGTGTAAAGTGTGAGAATGAATGAAAAGGTTGTCTCTCAAAAACTG
>JAPMNP010651767.1:0-10812 GCA_029874935.1 Atherina boyeri | reverse complement strand
ATGCACGCTCACACACAGAGAACCAGCTGGAGTCTTTTGTGATAGGGTCACCATGGCGACACATAGCAACATGAAGTTTGCCAGGAGGCCTGCCGTTTTACAAGCAGCAAGTCGAATAAAGATACTGTGGGCCATTTGTTTACCTTGACAGGAAAAACTGACACTCAAAAAAGAAAAAAAAAACAACAAAAAGAACACCAGGAGTAAAGAGAGGCAAACTAGCACAACTTTATCATCAAATAACAAGCAGGGAGTGTTGTAAATAAATATCCAATAATCTTTCCAGCCCTGAAGCGTCAGCTTTGTGCAGCTGATTGCTGAACTCTACCAACCAGTTTATCTTGGACTCTTGTCAAAAAAGGCTGTCCCTGTGTTTCTGGGGCAGTGTCATGGGAGACAGTAACTTCAAAAGGTTCACATTGTGTGACATTACAACACTGTTGTGAACAGCAGCACCACAAAACAAATCCTAATCTCAACTCAATGTCGCCTCCAGTAGGCTACTTCAAGTTACTGTGAAAACTGAAAAGGAATTACAAAAAAGCTTTTGAAATGCAAAAAAAGAAAACAAATATGAAAACAAGTTTGTTGATTATCACTTATAATTGCTGATCAGTTAATACTTTACACAAAAAAAAACCTACACACAATCTACAATGGTCCTTTAAAAGTGCTCTGACAGCTCTCTGGGCCACCTGAAAGTCTCTGAAACCTTCACGTCTGTCTACAGCTCTCAGCCACCAAAGGTCAGAGGTCACCAGAGAGGGTTTCTGCTCTCCAGATGCCAGAGCTCTCAGACACAATAGCTCACTGTGTACGCCTGTGTGTATGTGTGTGCAGGAGGGGAAGGTGGCAGACTGAGAGTGCCTTTTAAAGGAGTATATTTAGCATGTGTGAGCGCTTGTAAGGGAGGAAGTTTTCAGTGCAAATGGTACCAGGGTCGTAAACATCCTGCCCCAACTTCTGCATTCACCTTGACTTCTTTTGTTTTTTTTCTCCGATGCATGCCTATCAGTTTAAAACATTTCATGAATAAGCCTGCAATGTCCTCCAAGCAGCGGCGCTATCAACAAAGCGGTGTGCTCAGCGTGCCCCTTCTGACAGAAACCCATGTCAACAACGGGTAACTGCTCTGCCAGGCTTGCGTCTCTTGAATCATTAGATAAGAGTGTGTTGACAACTGTCAGCCACCGCTAAATCTGGCAGGGAGCTGCCCCTGTAAAGCAATAGATTCACCTCACCCAGCCTACTTTCCTATTAACTAAGTGCAATTTGAGAGCCTGGTTACCTGCATTCCTCTTTTATGACATGATGTTGTCCTCACTCTGTCAGTCAGTGACAGCAGAAAGCTAAAAGTTAATGGCATGGAGAAATAACCATCAAGAGAGCATTTTCAGTAGTCATAGTTTAATTAAATTCTTACTATGATGTACAAGAGACTCATGGAAAATAGCTGCTAGATGACATTTCACCCCATGTCAGCTATAATCATTTACAATTTGGTAAAAAAAAAAAAAAAAATCCTGAAATCCCTCCTGTTACAGAACAAATGCATGAAGGCTATCTTTTTTGGGACTTGGGTTTCTCATTAGACCTGTTCATTCCCACCTCCAGGCCTTTTCCATTGTTCTCCACTCTTCCCTGGTGAGGGTTTTACCCTGACTAGTCTGCAACCACATGAAGAGGCACATCAGTCTTTTGTTTTACCCAAAAGACCTGCCTGCAGGGGGCTTAAAGAGAGAGCTCAGTTGCTCCGTGTAAGGTAGGAGTAGGGGAGCGGGAGAGAGATAAAGAAAGAATAACAGATAAGTGAGAAAAGGCAGAGAGAAAAAAGAGGGGAGAACAGAGGGTAAGTTTGCAACGCTGTTTCCTTCAGTTCCTGTACATTCCAGCTGCTTTGTGGGGCATAAACTTGAGCATTAGCCCAACACTAAAGCTAACACGCCCACACATCTCACGCATGCTTTCACTGCACTCATTTCCCACAGCATTGCTCACCCTCTTACTGATACTTTAAGAGTAAACCGGCTCACTGTGTGGAGTGACACATCAGATGTGCCGGCAATGACAGCTTGGGCAACTGTATGAAGTCCAACATAGCTGGGGACGGAATCATGTTGCTGGGAGAAATCAGTAAGTCTTTAAATGTAACTGGATTTGTGATTAGACAATGTCTGAGTCAACATGAGTCTCAGAATCTGGAACTTGGTGAACGTAAATTAAAGACCAAGAGAGAGCCGAGTTTTGATGCTGACTTTTTGTGTTTTTTTTAAGTGGATGACACAGACGACTTAAACCAGTGTCTGGTAAACTAAAAATACCCAGAACAACAAGAGCCATGTTGCCACCACACTGTCTCCAAGTGCTAAACACAGCTGTGCGATAAAACATTACTGTCCAGCAGATCTGAACGCTCATGGAGCTGCTGCCAAGAGCAGGAAAATATAAACTCAAACTTATGGAATAATGGAAACTGCAAATAGCAAACAGATAAGTAAAGAAGCTAGACATAAATCCACACACACGCACAAAGACTAGAATCAGCCTTGAGGGCTGAAACACAATGCCGATGTCGTGTCATTACATGAAGGATCACTGCTTGCTGAAGCTATTTACATATAAATGCAGCAGAATGTGGTCAAAAGTTCACTCTTTCTTTCACTTCCGCTTGCAAAAAAACACAGTTTGCATGTTGCAAACTCTCTAGGGACCAAATGAAAAAGGCAAAAAAAAAGCCCAGATTTGATTCATATAATGACAAGGCACAAAAGTTAGGAAAGCTGGCAGGCAGCTTTTACAAGCGTGAGTTTACTCTTTCAGGAATGCCGTGAAACATCAGCGTCGGGCGTTGTTTCACAGCCCTGGCTCTACTTTTTTTCTTCTTTTTTTTTTTCCCCCTCGCATTCCTTCTTGCTTTCCCCCTGTTTGACGTTCTTTGTCCTGACCACATGCACATGGAGAGGAAAGGAGACACTGGTGGGCTAATCCACTGCCAGAGGCACACTTAAGCCATCTGGGCCCAAAACCAAACGTCAGGCCTTCTGTGTCTCCTATATGAAAGGAGTGACGAAGCGGGTGGGGGAGATGGAAAGTTAGAAGAGAGGAAGAAGAAAATGAGAGGAAAAAGTAAGGGAGACAAAAAAAGGCAAGAGGTACAAAAAAAGGTTAATGGGGAGGGGTTTGGGACAAGAACCAGGCTACACTGGTCCATACTGTCTTTTGTGGTTTGCAATCCTGACCCCCTGACCCTATACATCCTGTTGAAGGAGGTGGAGAGGGCGGAGGGAAAGACGAGATGGCAGCTATAGGCTCTTGCTGAGTGTGTGTGCATCTGTGAGTGTGAACGAAGCATGCAGTTCAAAAAGCATGCTATCAAAATAAATATGAATATCAGAAGATGCCACAGAGTTCCGTCTGTCTCTCAGGTGTGACTTTTCACACCCATCTCCCCTCTCTTCCTGTGTGTTTACATCCACTCCCTGCAGAATCTTGTGGGGGAGGAACAATGGCTTCTCCAACATTCCCACTCTCCTGCCGAGAACTCTCGTTTGTCTCCTGCATTCCTTTCCCCATTCATCTTTTTTTCTCCCTCTGCTCCTGGACAGAAAAACCCCCCTCCTTCTACTCTTTACACGGGGGAGGGGTCTGAGTGAGTGTCTTCAAAACCTCTGAGTGGGATCAGTCCTCTTGAACCTCTCCCCTCCTCCTCCTCTTCCCTCTCTGTTTTACTTGGTTAGTGAAGCAGCAAAGCTTTAAGAAAGGGAGAAGAAAGAGGAGATGCATTCTTTCTCTCTCTCTTGCTGTCTCTCGGTATGTACCAGGGGTGAGTTGTGGCTTATATTTAATGACTGGTTTAAGAAAAGGAAGAAAAAAAGTTGAAGGGGAGGGCTGGGTCTCTTACCCGCCGGCCGCTTGCACACAGACTCACTCAGTCACACACTTTACTGTAGCTCAGTCTGGGACTTTTACAGAGAGGTCTTTAATTTGCACTGGGGCCTTGCCTCCCACACTGCTCAGCCCAAACCACCCACTTACAGCCATGCACCATTCCTCAGAGTTCCTCCAACCTAGCCTCTCCCCTCCAGAAGAGTGAAAGCAACATGAAGTCTCAAACGCACAATTTAGCTGTCAAGCAGAGTGCAAAAAGTTTTTAGAATTTTTGTCAAGACAGCAAAACAACATATTTTTCTTCCCTTCGACAAAAGCTCCATCTCCTTCGCTTTGTTGTTATATATCCCACTCCCTCTTGTGTTTTTCATTCCCTGGGGCTTTAAGTTTGCAGGCCCTGCCCTGCCCAGCTTTTGCATGCAGGAGCCATGAGGATCATCCACAGTCAACACTGAGGAAATCCTTTCAGGGCTTTGCTTTTCCTTTGCTCTTTCTGATGCCAAAACACAGGCAGGAAGCACAGAAATGAGGAGTGGGACAGTCCCTACCTGACAGAACAGCCCCTGTCCACCTGATACGAGGCACCAAAACTGCCTGCTAACTTCATACTCGGGAGAGTAATCCTGAAAGTAAACTACAGATCCTTTCATTTTAACAGGAAGCTGCTGTATGTGTTCTCAATGCAGAGTAGAGACAGCAGGGGTGCTCTGCCGCAGCCATTCTTTTACTGTTTGCTGTAGCTCTGTCAGCTCCTCCCTGCGCTCTTCTCTACTACCCCCCCCCCCCCCTCTCTCTAAACTTTTTTTTCAAACCGAGAGCGGGAGGACAGGAATGAATGACACTCTCTTGCTTGCGCTTCCTGTGTCAAAATATATCCAAATGCTACTCTTCCTCCCTGAATGGCTATAATCAAAGCATTCCAGGCCCTAACAAACTGGGACCAATTAAGTCGTAAGTAAACATAAACACCCAGCAGCCATTCAAAGAAAAGCTTCAGGTCCTGCAGATATCTCCTCTTGACTTTTGTTCCGCTTGAGCATGCACAGGCAGGAAATCACTGCAGATCCAGGTAATGGAAAGACAATAATTACACATGATTAATACAGGGTTAAATCATTTTTGTACAAATATTCAGCAAGTCACTACAGGCAATACTCATTTGTAAAGGTTACTCAGAATCAAAACGCATCACAGCGTAATTTGGGGAATATTTAGCACTTTCAAGTTGGATCAGCTTGCTCACATTTTCACAGCAACATGCTTTAAAACAGATGTGTCTATGGTGACATCTAGTGAAAGATTTCATACTGCGAGTCAGCGCTTTGTCCTTTAAACTTCTCACCCAAGAAGTGATATCATTTCTCTTCCCTTCTATCAAACAGGTTTGTGGAACATTAATTTAGGCAGGACAACAAAAAAAAGAATTAAATGCAACCACACAAAGCAAAAAAAATAAAAAGTCCACAGATGTTAAAAGTTGTTTGAGGTAGAATCTGTTCCTCTGAATCTATTTATCGTCTGGCTTACTTCTTAAGCTGCAACTAAGATGTATAGAAGAGATGCTGAGTGGGATTTTTCTTCTTTCTCTCATGTCAATGAAAGAGCGACAGTGCAAGTTCCCACTGGCTTGCATTCTCAGACAGTCATGACAGGACGAAGTAATTACTGAGTGGCTGACACACCAGCATGGCTAGGATTTATCTCCTCCAGGAAGAGATATAGCCAAATCACAGTTTACCCACATCGAGCTCCCAGTTTGGGCTTGATCCTGCAGCTGCAAATGGAGAAGCCACACACAAACACTTTGACACCATCATATGTGCGCACACACCCTCATGCTCAAAAGCAAGTACAGCTGCCAACCACAACAGAGAATGGGGTCTTTTTTTCTCCATTATATTTCAAATGCATGATATGCATGCGCTAGTATGTCACCACATGTCTTGACCCGGCCCTCGCTTCCTGTCAAACACACCTACTCGCACCATCAAAGTACATGGAATGACAGCATTATGCAGGTGTGTGAGAAAGAGAGCAGCAGAGAGAATCAGAGAGACAGATGACACCAGGGTGGTGTTTAATTTACATCCCTCTTTGAATAATAATTCCACCTTAGAAGATGGCAGCTTTGATCCGCTGACACACAGGTGTAGTTCACATGCAGAGGCATATGCAGTTAAGACAGGGCTTTATCTGTCCCTGTAATTAACATCAGGGCAGGAAATAGAGAATACTGTAAGTGTGCTTGTGTGTAACTGAGGCAGGAGGGATGGATGGAGCTCTAAGGTGCATTCCTGCTCAGCATTGTTTAATTTCCATGTCTCTGAGGCATACATGCATGAAGTAAGGCATGAATGCCAGTTATGACTAAGGGCTACTGTATCTCACAATATGAAGTCACTTCCTTTATTTCTGCCACAAACACAGTGAATATGCTGATAATACAGAAACTGTGCCAAAAACCATATCTGAAAGTCTTTTCAGGAGCAAACTTCTATTGCTTTATATCCAAGTGTGAAACAACTAAGATCATCAGGGTTTACTTTAAAGATAGGAATACAGCTCCCTCTAGTGGTGACAAAGTAGAACTTAACTGAATTATTTTTGACTTGATAGAGTATCTAAAAGCAACAAAACATCTGCTTTACAGACAAATCTGTCAGCCTTTTACTTGGGAAATTAATCCTGCCATTTCCCCCACTCTGGTCAGAAAACCAGTAGAAGACTTACTGCTATTAAATTCAAAAACTTTCACTCACATCAAATTGTCACATTTTTAAGATTGTGCCACTAAAACTGAAACTAGGCTATTTATTTACCATAAGAGCGAAGATCATATCCAAAATTAGACAGAAGGATTAAAATCTATGATTTGATGTCTTTTCATCTGGAAAATATTCAAATACTATATTAATAGAGAAAAATTAAACAGGAAATACATAAATGTCAACTTGTTTTGTCAGCCATTTTCCTATAGATAACAAAAAAAGTCTTATCAGGATTAATCTGACATTATGTCAAAGTCTATTATTTGATTTATTTGATCCAGTGTAGCTATACATCACATTTGAAATTGTCTATAGGCCTAAATAAGCAAAAATGATTATTTTTTAAAACAAAAAGGTTTAATAGGTATGAACAAACAGAATATTGTGTTGTTCTAATCTGCATTACAATCAGCTCCTGGACCACTACAAATGTAATACTTTGAATAAAATAATAGGGTGAGTCTGAGATTGGACTGGATCAAAACTACACTCACAATAACATTAAGTCATATGTGCCATGATAACAGGGATTATGTATATAAGTACATAAATTAAATTAATATGTTTTCAAAGTCGCTCTTTAACTTGCAGTGTTTTTATTCATGAGATGATGATTAAGTGTCACTGTGACTAAGGCCGTTCTGTATAAATGTGTCAACAGCTGAGTCTCCATTAGATCATATTCAGGATGCCCTCTTTCATTTACGTATAGTAACATAATCCCACATGACTATAGCCTAGTTGGATGAAAAGGGCCACGTGCATACTGTACATGTGTATGTGTCCAAAGCATGCTGTGCTCAAGAGGGGTTTTCTAAAAATAGAGAGCAAAAAGATGGCAGGTGAGCATCTAACCAACATAGCAGGCAAGTGTACCCATGACTCACTCAAAACACAGATGGTTGAACAGAAACATGGGGCCACAGACTGCTCATCTATCAAACAGTAGGGTGTCAGTGGCCCTACATGTACCCTTGCAGGCTTTGGACTGGTAAGTGTCACACCACTTATCGTTTCCATGAGGCCTGTGGGGGCTTTGCCTCTTTCTCCTCGGCCCTCTGAATGCTGACTTTAAGAGGTGCGGAAGTCTGAGATGAACCCCTGGGAACTTAAATTCTAGAGGGGCTTTTGGAGTGACCTCAATAACTTGACACTGCAGAAGCTTGCAGTGGGATGCCTTGCCATGTGTTTCTCTGTGCCACTCAGGCCACACCTGTCACCCCTCCTTATGAGAAATGTACTAAAATAAACCTTGAGCTGGAAGATGATCAACATTTCTCAACTTCCATTGGGCGGAAGCTGAGAGCAAACAGCTAATCTGATTTGGTGACACACTCACATGGTGTCTAGTTTGGAGGGGAAAGTAGTTTCAAGACACGCAAAGTTTATTTGAAATATGTGAAAAGTTTTGTAATTGCAGGCCACATGTAATATAGGTGTAAGCAGAAGAAAAACTATTTTAGAAATTTAAGTTTGTTAGTAGCAGGTTTAGATAGATGACATAAGCTAACTATATTTCTGTATTATCACCCAGAAATGAATGATGTTTAATTAACTCTGATTAGTCATTTTATTGATGAGGGTTTTTTCTATTTTTTGTTGTGATAACAGGCGACTGTTTATTTTTTCAAAGTGAGGCATGATTAAGCAGAAAGCATGGGATGGGCTGATTTTTTTTCATGTCCAAACAGTCGCAATAAAAAAACAACTTCCGGTCTGTAATTTCATAGCTAATCCCAAGTAATCTCACTGAGACTATTCAGCAGATATTGCGCTCTCTTTATTGTGACTAAATCTTGACTGTTTAACCTCTAATATACGCACTATATGAATTTATTGGAGGTTGTTAAATGTCCGCCATATTTTAATCACTTTTTGCCACTTGCAACAAAAAAAAGCGTTTATTTTGAAGATAACACCGCTTAACTTCCGGTTTCTTCCCCTGTGGACGCGGCTCGCCCTCATCATGCCGCACTTTGAAGAAGACGCAACACAACTGCGTTTTTTTCTTACTCACACAGACGTATCCAGTAGTCACACATGCCGAACAGCGCGTTGTACAAACACTGAAGTAAAGTCATGAAAACGACGATTCTCTATGGCCGAGTGGAGCTGAGATGGCAGGAGTCCTCTCTTCTTCTCACTCTTTCCCTCTGACGATATTAGATCTTATGTCAGGATGTGGACGCGCCTCGGCCCCCTCCACCCCGAAAGCAAACTCATTCAGGGTGGGACAGTCCCGTTTACGGTCGTCGTGCAAACTTTCCCCTGGTCTCCGTTGACTGCTCAGATGTCCATTTTCCCATAGTGACATCATTTACCGGGATAGTCCCAAAAGAGGCGATCCTCTATTTAACACAGCCACATCGAAAACCGTTACAGTCTGCATTTTCTGCATCCCACACAATGTTATTTGGGTGTTTACATTGTTTTCCACCTCTGCTTTTGTCGTCAGCATTGTTTGCCTGCAAATTCCCTTTTTCAGTCATATAGCGGCCTACCAAGTTTATTCTTCCTAGCAGCCCTTAGCAAAAAGTAGTTTATTTAAGTATAGCCTACTATGAGTATACTTATTCCACACTAAAAATGAGGCAGTATACTTTAAGTTTACTTTTTATATACTATACTTAAAATGTGCCAATTTAGTTTGAAGCAGTATTAAGTTTGTATACTTCCTTTTGCACTACAAGTATACTTATTATACTCAAGTATACTTGATAAAATAAACTTCAAGTATACTACTTTTTGCAAAGGGAGGGGATGTCAAACCTCAACCCCCAGAAGGCTTCCTTTAAAAAAAAAAGTAAGATAGAACATATTAAACTGCAATAGGTAGCCAAGCCTAACAAATCTGGGATCTCTAAAATCCACTGATAAATAACTTGACATATTTTCCTGACTATTCCCCAATTCGACAACCAAAAACCCCCAGCCATATCACATATTTAGTTTCAATTTATGTTTTTTTTCCCATTAGCTCTACCCTTTTCTTATACTGATTCAAGCCTACCCACTGTTTCTAAAAAAATAAATAAACAAAAAAACAAAAAAAAAAACAACAACATGGCATTCATAAGCAGTCCACAGCTGAACTGATTGTCTCTTTTATTCAAAGCACCAACTCATGAATCTATTAGACCGGAGGAAGTTATTTATTAACATAACACTAAAATAGCCGCCAAACTGTGCATTAGGAGAGAGTGCTGTTCTACTTTACTGTTCATAGTAGGCAGAAGTTGAGCATATTTACTTACTGTTACTTATGACAAAACAAGGTATATGTTTTTGGTGATAAGTCTTTTGGCAATTTGCTAAGATGGCCTTTATTCTTTAATACAGCTTGAACCCTCTTTGACAAGCTTTCTTGTAGTTTCTCAAAGTTTTCTTCAGGAATAGTTCTTCATACTTCTTGAAAAACATTCCAAAGCTCTTCTTTGGATGTTGCTGCCATCTTTCCGGCTCTTTGTCAAAATTAGCCCACACTGCTTCAATATTGTTGAGGTCTGGGCTTTGGGGAGGATTCATCACTCCACAAGACCTGTTGCCACTGATGTTTGCCATACCTCACTCTTTTCTCCCTGTTTCACCTCTCTTTCCTTCCTGCTGCAGTCAGACTGTACAATCAGCTCTGTTCCCAGTAGTTCAGTCTAGTTCAGTATTTATCATCACTTTCTGTTGTCGTCGTAGTAGTAGTAGTGGTAGAACAGTTTTAATCAGTATGAAAATTACAATTTATTTATTTATTTATTTAATTATCATCATCATTCACTCATTATTTATGCTGATTTATTTATTTATTTTTTTGCTACTGCTGTAACAGCTGGAATTTCACCAAATGCGGGACTAAAAAAGGACTATCTAATCTAAACTAATCTAATCTAAGATAAGATAAGAATAGCATATTGATAGGAACTCTTCCATGGAGACCATTTCTGATGATACTTGCATTGTTCATGTGTCAGATGCATTTCCCAGGTCCCATGTCAGATTCATGCTTTTAGTTTTTTTTCTTTTTCTGTCATAAGAACATCACTTTCAGATACTGTTCATCTACTGTAGAGTTTTTCCAAGTCCCTTACTTCTTCCTTTGTGCTTCACTTGTCTAGTTTTCTCAAACTTTTTAAGGGTACACCTTACACCATGCTTAGATATGCTA
>JAPMNP010651729.1:0-10234 GCA_029874935.1 Atherina boyeri | reverse complement strand
AAAAAAAAAAAAAAGCTTTGATTGATTATCAAATGTCCAAACTATTTTACTTGTAACATGGGCTCAGACTCCAACAGATCCTGCCACATTTTGGGATTTCTTGAACACATGCATCAGATAATTTTTTTTAGGTTGAATTTGCTGAAGTAGTAAGTCCTGATTTAAATTGGCAGTTACATAAGAAAATCAATGACATTTGTAAATGATTTTCCTTACAGTGGAAAGATTTATTTGAGATAATTTATACATCTTTGTTAATCCTCTGCCAGAGTCATAAACATCATTCTCAAGCTTATTTTTAAGTGCCTCAGAGAGCTCTTCAGAGTCTGGCAAGATGACAAAACACAGTTTAATAGCAGTGAGGACATTAGAGCTTGTATGCCAGAGCTTTGAATAACACATGTTCCACCTATCATTCTCATAGGAGGAGCCTGGCCCAAAAAAAGAGACCCCATGTTCTAATTTTATGGATTTAAGGTGTGGTAATGAAAATGACAACAAAATATCAATTTTATCTTTCACCATGGTTAGTTGGTATGATTTCAAACTTGAATGATTGTTAAAATAATGAGATTGACTTACTTTTTTAAGTAACTGTATATACTCTATTATTTTTACGAGTCAGACATAGCAGTGCTGGATAAAAGTGATATTGAAGTTACCACTGGTCCATTTTAATTTATTTTAATGAAATAAATCAAAGGTATATTTATAAATAGTTATTATTCATTCATATGATATGCCCTATGTATTTTAGCCATTTCAGCTTTCTATTAAATTGATCAAAGTGTAATGTAGCCCCACATTTGGCATGGTGAATCACTAAGCTGAGACCAGTGGTGCTTGGTTTCAAGCTACACTGTTCATGTCCATTTATTTCATCAGTACATCAGACCTCAATTGGAATTCTTTAGCTCTGAATAGGTCAGTAAACCCACAGAGGGACAGTTGCATAGCTTGGTTATGTAATACAATATGAGACATATTGTACTTGGACAGAAGCTTTCAGTAATGAAGCTCTTCACCCATCCCCGATAAAGTAATAAAACTGGTTTATAAACGGAAATCAGTGCTCACATAAAGCCATCTAAATACAAGCTCAGCGATGAGCCAAACAGATGGTGATCCAGTTGGATACTCACCATTTTGACCACGTTATATTCTAACATGGTCTTTGCTCATATTTGAACAACTCTTAACACACTTTATATATTTTTCAACATTTTATTAAAAATATTTTGCACTGTAATTTAATATTGTGCAGTGTTCACTGTTAGCCCTTGTATTCCCTTTAGGAAGACACAAAGCACATTGAATAATAGCCCTTGTAGTATTGCTTTGTCTGCCCTGACACCTTTATATGATATCTGTAATGATGTCTCATTATACATATGTATAGTCACAATAAAGGCTTTCTGATTTGTGATTTCTGATCTTAACTACAATGGCAAATTATTCATCAAGGCAAGGCAAGTTTATTTGCATAGCACAATTCATGTTACAAATTAATTCAAAGTGGTTTACATAAAACATTAAAATCATTACAGTGGGGTGCAGAAGAAGCATTAAAAAGTAAAATAATAAAAAGCATAACTTAAAATTAAAAACAAAAATTCAGAAGAAAAAAAACAAAAAAAACATAGAAGAGTAATTCCAGTTTAAAATAAGCCGTGCAGATTTGGACATTAAAAACTATTGAGAACAGGTGGGTCTTTTACCTGGATTTAAATAAACTGAGTGTTTCAGCTGATTTACTGTAAGGCTTTCTGGGAGTTTATTCCAGAATGTGGAGTATAGAAGCTGAATGCAGCTTCTCCATGTCTGGTTCTGACTCTGGGAACTGATAAAAGAGTGGATCCAGATGACCTGAGGGGTCTGGTTGGTTCATACTGGGTCAGGAGGTCACTGATGTATTTTGGTCCTAAACCATTTAGAGCTTTATAGACCACGTGACTTTTTTATTTAGTTAAGTTAAAGGCATACATTTTCAACTGAGTTATGTCATTGCAGTCTGAATGAGTGCATTTCAGAAAGTTCAATAATGTTTTTTTGCAATGAATACTTTTCATAAGGAAAAAACACTTTTTCATACTAGGTCAACATCCATATTGAGGAGTTAGTCAACTCATGTTGCTTGTTTGTAGGGTAAAATGCAATTTATCATTAACTATAACACAGTTATAATAATCCATCAGAAAAAAACATGAATAAGAATAATAATTCGAAAAAAAAGCAAAGAAAAAAAAGCTTTCCTGACCAACCATAAATTTTTTATTTTGCCTGCGGAATATACATGATTGCAGAAAGTAACGCAATTTGGTGGCACTTAACTAGAGGATTAAAGCCATCAATATTATATGAACAAGTTCTCTGCAAATTAATGAAATCCTTGGATATATGCCCTCATTAGAAGAAAAGGCTGATAAGGAAATTATTGTATTTCTTCTTATTAGAATGTTTTCAGACCTCATATATGACCAAGCATGAGTTTTAATCACATCTACATTATGGGTTTTGTTGCTCAATTACCTTAAAAAAAGAAGGTTGTGTGATTGAAAAAGCCACTTATATAGCTCAACTTTATTGATGTGGCTCATTCTTTTGGAATACATAGTGCTTTTATCATCAGAGTATTGTTATTTCATTAGTATTCGTAATAGTATGCTACCCATGGAGGCAGTTTTTCTAACGACAAATGCTACTGAAGCAGCGTGTTTGGAGTAAGTTCTAGGACACGGACAAACTGCAGAAGACATAAAGACATGTTGTCGAGGACAAAGAATGATAGGCTGTCTGAGATGTAGAAACATTTAGTGCATTAAAAACCTTGAGGAGGGCTGCATTATGTTGCAACCTGAAGCAAGACTTACATTTTATAAGAAAAACATGCTGCATGAAAAATTCCCTGTCCCTCTATTTTTTATTTTTTTAACACTTCTATTCTGTTTCAGTCTAACAGAAATACACAGAATACAAACTTAGAGCTGAGAATCACACCATGGACTAGCTGCCGGGGTGTTTGTGCTCATGTGATATGCACCCTAACTACAGTCAAAGTGCCCCAAAATAATCCTTTTTTTTTAGTTTATGGAGACAAATTATCGAAATTGGTGGGAGAATATCACTGATACTTGCTGCATAGTCAGCACATACTATTATAAATGCAGTTTCCTATGCTAACCACTTTTAATTTACTGCCAAGCATGAACTCCTAAATCCTCTAGTCCTTAGAGCAGAGGGCAACATATTCTTTTCTGAGCTGCTGCCCAACACCTTTCATATGCCACCTAGTATTTCTGTAGACTTTAGTGCAGTTACACTCTGTAATGAATACAGTCTCTTCTCACAAATATTGGTCATATTTCCTGCTCTCCATAGAGTGACATTTCCAACGTTACTCAGGAGCGTAAAAATTGTGCTCCTTCAGCCATGCTGGCATTTTTGTCTCTTTTGTTGTCCCACTTCTTTATCACAGAGATCCAGTTGCATTATTATTTCTACAGTAAACTGAGACAGTTTGTTCTTTCGTCTCTTCCCTGCCCTTCAGCATGTACAAAGTACATGTCGAAGGAAACAATTGCATCGGAAGAGTCTTGGTGAAGCCCTATTTATAAAGACATTTGTGAATATTATAGTGTTTTGTTTTTATTAAGGAAACAGATCATCATTATATACCACAATTTAAACTAAGAACTTATAAATTGGCTCTGCTTGTCTACGGGGGAAATTTGAGTAATGGCGAGTTGGGAAATGTTGGTGAGTTCTAATTTAGTCACAGATTAAAGAAATACCTCAACTTTGCTTGCTGCCTCAGGCAAATGCATCTCATCCCTAATTAAGGGTCTATTCCGACTCACTGAATCAATACAAACGGCTTTCGTACTCAAACCATTATTATTTCAAATCATTGTCAAAAAGGCGGGTTAAATCATTGACTTATGCCCCGTTAATGCTGGAAAATTGCTTCATGCATTCTGCGTCATTGACAGTTAGGGGCCTGAAAACAAGTAATGCTAATAACATAATCTGGCTGTGACCACTCTGTCCCTCCCACTCCCCACCTCCTGTGTCTCTCCCGGCTTAGACAAACAGGCTCATCTGCACTGGATCATTTACTGTCTCCTGATATGCTGTGGTTTATAGCCAATTATCTCTCACGATCCATTATCGATTACAGTGTTATCTTACTTGCATTGCTTAATCTTTTGGCACAGTAACATAGCAGGGGGGGGGGGTGAGCTGGATGCAAACTGCATAGCGATGACAATGTTTGTTTAGATGGATGGGTGTTCATTTATGTGTAAATGGTTGCAGTGTAAAGTCAATCCGATTCAGACTTTCTTCAGTATCAAAGAGAGGGCAGGCTGGTTGAGTTTCATCATTCTCTGTTAAGAGGTTTTGAGGGGGAAAAAAGTCTACTAAACAGTGTCTAGTTCAGTTTTGAACATCTGATGTTAGTCTAAATGACCGATTCCCTCGTGAGGCTATTGCACTGTTGTTCATGCTTGCTTTCTCATTTGAATCCTCATGGCTTGCAGTTAATCAGCAGTGTAATAGTATAGAGTGGTGATTTTTGGAGATTTTTTTTCTCATGATTTATTTGTCTTTTTTGTAGTTGGGTTAACAACTTTGGTCATGAGGGTCTCGGTCTCCTTCTTGATGCTCTTGAGAAGCTGCTGGACAAGAAACAGTGAGTTAACTCTTCTTAATTCCATTTCTGTGCTTTTTACCTTAAGTACTTCCCTTGTTATTAAATGTTCAATTTTCCTCTGTTTTCATTTTTTTACAGGCAAGAAAATATCGATAAGCGGAACCAACATAAACTAATCCAGTGCTTGAAAGCTTTCATGAACAACAAGGTTTGTATTAATCAATAGTTAAGAGTGGGTCAGACTAAATGGTGCTTTAGATTCTATTTGATACTAGTTTACTTGCAAAAAGAAAATTCCTCAGATCATAAACTTAAATGTCTCTGACATCCTTCAAAACGAGTTTCTGTCTTAAAAGCTTAATTGGGTTAAATTTAATATACAAATCAATACAAAATAATGACAAAAACAAGGCTTAGTACACTTCAATTGAATATTTTAGGATTAATGGGTTGTATTAATTCAGGTGGTACAGATTCCAGACCTGATTTGAATTTGGTTGCTGACAAGTCTGGGATAATGAAACAGAAAAGTGAAGCTAATTTTACCATTTTAAGCCTACAGTCTCAGATCTTTTAATTATCCCTTTTTGGGAAGGTCTGGCTCATTTCTCAAAAGTGGCACACATTTCAAGGATAGATGAACCATTGATATTTCCTCTCGTAGAGTTAATCCCCACACGTGGTCATCTCAACCCAGTCCTTCAGTTGTGGGGAGACTAAAAGGTACAGGAGACTATAAGTATTTGTCCCTGTAGTCCTGTCCTGAATTGAATTAATTCATCATCGTCTTCATTTTTTTCCCATGGCCTCTTTGTCCCTCCTTAAAAGAAGATTAAGGCTAACTTTAATTTATGTACAATGGAGCTTTTTTATGTAATTCATTTTCTTACATGGAGTAAAAATTCTCTATGAATGCTAATGCTCTCATTAATTTATACCCAATGGACCTTTTCTTTGTCCTACCTCATCTCTTCTTTGTTTCCCAGTATGGACTGCAAAGGATCTTGGGAGATGAACGGAGCTTGTTGCTACTGGCCCGAGCAATCGACCCTAAACAGACCAACATGATGACAGAGATTGTCAAAATTCTCTCAGCCATATGCATTATTGGCGAGGAGAACATGTAAGTTTAACCTATAGTGGTTTATATGATTGTGTGTCACTCTCAGACATCATAGAGACATATACATCTATTCTATCAAAGGCCACCTATTCATCCTCACAGGGTCTGCCATAAGATAATGAAAATGTCTTAGTTGAATGGTCAGTGCTTCAGATCAGGGGCTTTAGTTTTACTTGCCCTTTTGCACATTTCAACTAAAAATGAAGCTGATGAAATTGTATTGATGGGGTCCAGTGTTTGAAGAAAAAGCCCCCTGCCAATGGAGAGACTACAACCTCTTGATGCAGCCAGCTTAGGTTCAATCCTGGCATCTCCTTGACCAATTTTAACTACCTACTCTATAAGGACAATAAAGCTCACAACATGTAAAAAAAAAACACAACAAAAACAAACTAACAAACAAACAAAAACCCCCACAAATTATACAAATAGCATCATACGCATTTTACAGTTTCCTTCTGGGGATAAACTATCTTTCAGGTAATGATGTCATGAGTACTCGACTTATTGATTTTAATCGCCCTGACTAGTTGACTTCAAAAATCACTTTAACGCTCATCCCTATTATGTGTGAATGAAAGTCACAAAAGTTTCAGAACTAACTATAAGTTTTTTGGAGTTTGCTTATGGGTGAAAATCACAACTTGTCCAAAAATCCCTCTTAACACCTACGCATGTGTGTCAGTCATATCTGATGTAATATGTAAGAAAAATTGCCCCGTACTTCGGTTTTTGGACAATAACTTTTGTTAAGTTTTTCTTTTAGTTTTCACAGCTGAGGAAGAACATGTTCCTTTATATTTCTTAATAAATCCAAGCTGATGCAGAAGCAGAGCTACATTATTTGTAATTCCTGTGTGATTAAAAAGTAAAAAAAAAAGTGGGAAAAAATAGGAAAAATTTCACATCTGTTATACTCACTGACACCAATGCGTCAAAGGCAGAAAAATAAACACCGTAGTATGAATGTTTCTTCAGCCCTCTCCCACTGGGTGGCACATACCCTTACAAAGACTGTACCTCATGCACATGCTCCATGTTTCTCCACTGTGAACATATACTGCATCTACAGCCGACCGCAGACTGTGTAGAAATCACATATTACAATGCAGCTTAGTCTGTTTAATGTGTTGAACTAGTCGGTATAGTTGGCAACGGACACAGCCTGGCTGACAGCTTATAAATTGGAGTTAAGGGAGTGTTTTTTATTGTTTCCCACAGGGCCAGACTAGAATAACAATGGCACTTCAAAGTCAAGTCTGTATGCAGTAGAGGAAATAAACAAACCCACATATTCTGTTGGAGAACCTGAGTTCAGCAATGTGTCTTATATCTATGACCATCCAGATAAGCCTCCTGTGCTTGTAGTTCTGTCCCTTACTGTGCATGGTTTTTAAAAGTTTTTAAAATTGCAGAATATCAATTTTGTCAAACATATTTTTGACATCTGGCATTTTTGCTGAATAGCATTCTCTCTTAATTGACAGACTGCTGCTTTGAGAAATCAGACAAATATTCAGCAACTGCTAGCAACAAATGCATATCCTCTAAACAGGTGTTTTAATGACAGTTAAAAAAAATAATTATGTGTACTATTCCCTGTTGGAGCTTCTTTAAGATAACAATTAGTCATTGCATGAAAAGAACAGGGGAAGTGGAAACAGTTAACATGGACTATGCTCTATTTAAGCACCAGGGTTTCATACTAATACCAGGACACTTGGGCTGACAAAATGAGTTCACTGAATTTTGCCTCCATCGTTATTCTTAATTACAACTGTGCTTTTCCACTGTGACATAAAACACCTATGAAAAATGTTGTTTTGGGTCAGTTATGTTACTAATTCCAGTACAAGAATGGGTTAGCAGAACTTGTTGCAGCTCTCAAACATGACATAGATTAAACAGAGTTTCTGCTTTTCAAAGATTATAAAAGGAAAAAAAGTTTTGCCAAGCTGCTATTTTGTCAATGAAATATCAGAAATGCTGACAACCAACAACATCAGGTTGATTAAAATTGCTTTAAAATGAATCAAGTTAGATGCTACTTAGGTTAGTTTATAATCAATTAATTTATTAATTTTGCAGGTAGACATTTTTTAATTGTATAACTCTTAGACAAAGACTTTGTTGAGAAGAAAAAAACACACTCACTATTAATATATCAAGCATACCAAGTATAGATGGTATAATTCTGTATGTCTCTTACTGTTGTCACTCAAAGAATTCACAAATATATTAAAGTAAACATTTGGATCTTTGCCATCGTCTTAGTCTAGCCCTAAAATGTCTTGATCCTGAGGAAGTGACAGCCAAAAGAGCTGAGGTGTCATTTTTTTTTCGCTCAGAAAGTTCTCCGCCAACCCATGTTGTGACTCTGACTCATGTTCAGCACCCACTTTGGCTGACAGCTTCAAAAGAGAACACGACAAGTTAAGCAGATCTATCTTGCCTGTTTTGTAGCGTTGTCTGAACTGGCTTTAAAGCTACTCAGTATGCAGCTCCCCATATTTGTCTGTGATTTTGTAACGTCTATGACAGAGCATGTTCCTTATATTTATCTCTCCATTTGGCTTGCTCTGCATATACACTTCTTTTGGTCAGACTTATGATTTCACCTGATTTTGCCATCATGAAAGTGTCGTGTTTCATTTCTAAATTTCATGTGTAATTTCCCTATCCACCTACACTGCAAAATCATCAGTGTTAATTCAACACCACAAAGTGTCTATATGCATCCACACTAGGGCTGCAACGATTCGTCGATAACGTCAATGACGTTGACCACAAAAAAAGCGTCGACTGCAAATTTCTTGTCACATTACAAACATATTCATAAAGGCTTCCAAAAGAAAACAATGCACGAGGTAAAACAGGTTACGTTCAGTTCCAAACATCTCACAGGACACTTTTCTTAAATGACTGTGATACATCACAGGAAATGTAGGGGGCAGTACATCATTTGCAGTGTCTGGGTTCTCATGTAGAATAACCGAGGAGTTCCGTTCAAGACCGATGGCGGCAGCTATGTGGCAAACTGCCAAAATAAAAGTGTGAAATGTCGATTATGCTAAGCTGGATTGGCCTATCACGGTAGCACATGCAGGAACATTTAAAACGTAAACACCCTGAAGCATCGACCCCCAGAACTCCGAACAGGTACGTTAACGTTACCGAATAGTTATGAGGTTTTGGGAAAGTGCTCTGAATGTCACAGCCTCCGAACACCCCCTAAGCATGTATCATTGAGGGTGATAAGTCCGCGTCCTGCGTCTCTGACGCATTAGAATCTGAAGGACACAATAAACTCACCATTCATGCGTCTCGTGGAAGCACCTCATTTTCCAGTGAAAAACGAGACATTGTTAAATGCAACTCGTTTAAAATCACACTGACTAGCAAGAAAGAAAAACAACATTGTTGTCAGCAGACCAGACAGGCATTGTCAACCCTCCACAAAAGGTGCACAGATGTGATCCCCGTACACAGTAACGCCACTAGTTTAAACGCGAGCAGAACCAGCCAGTCATCTGGATTTCATTTCAACAATGAAAGCAGTCCGCTTGTTATAACTGACTTTAGGATTGTTTACCGCTAGATCTACGCCTGCAGAGCGTCTCTTCTCTTTTGTTGGAAACATAGTGTCAAAGAAGAGAGCTCTTGCCCTTTACTTTGTTTAATTTATTCATAACATTTATTTGATAGAGCTAATTGTACTAAAAGAAATAAAAGCTGTTCAGCTTGTTTTAATTTTCAACTGAGTCAGTGTTTTTTCTTTAAATTTTTTATAGCATGTTGTGTTGTGAATGACAGAAAGTCAGGGTAGTACTGATGATAAATTTAAAGATGGTATTAAAACATGCATGTTAACAAACATCATTGGTTGTAGGTTGGAAAAAAATGATCATGACTAATCGACTAATCGAAAAAATTAACAAAAGATTAGTCGACTACTAAAATAGTCATTAGTTGCAGCCCTAATCCACACTCATCAGTGTTACTTGTTTAACACTTTTCAAATGTAACATTCAATGTTGGTTATTCTAACACTTCTCGTTGTTAAAATTCAACAATGTTATCCACTTTTTAGTGTTAATTTAGCATTATTCTGGTTTTAGAATACCAACAGTGTTAAACAGGTAACACTGTTGAGTGTGGATGCATATAGACACTTTGTGGTGTTAAATTAACACTCACAAATTTGCTGTGTACATGGGGACAGGAGTTTACAGATTTGATTTATAACACAGGTATTCTAAATCACCTCTGACCAACTTCTCATGGCCGTGTTTGTGTTTATACCTCTGAATTATTTCATTTTCTATTTAGAGGCTGAAATTCTCAAATACCCTGTTAAGCTTAGCTGCCTGGAGCTTTTTTAAGTATTTAAATGTGCTTACCTTCTCAATAAGTGAATTTGAACATTAGTTCAGTACAATAATTTTCACCTGAACGGTCGA
>JAPMNP010651662.1:0-18436 GCA_029874935.1 Atherina boyeri | reverse complement strand
CATGTATCATTTGAAAATTAGTCTAACTGTCACAGACCTGGAAAATCCTCTGTACCACCTTTAATTCAAGCTTGGAATTCATGTAATAGACATTAAAAATCTGTCAAAAAGGAAAAAACTAAAACTTTAACGATAGCCATTTTTTAATACAGACACACGAGATAAAAGCAGCAAAGAGACCAAAGGGGTGGGAAAACATATCTTGGGTTGATCGAAATGTGGACGTAAAGATTATGAACTGATTTACAAATGTCAAGATTGATAAGGTTATATTGACAGAACGCAAAAGTTGAAATGTAGGGAAGTAGAAGTGAAGAGACTACAGACTAGAAGGTCTGTAGCTGGGACAAGATGAGGCCAAAGAAATCTGAATGGTACCCTCTGCATTATGAGCTAGCTTGTACAATCACTGAGATCCTATGTAGCTGAATTAGAATATCTTTGGAAAAACAAACATGAGAAACAACACTGCACATTTCCAGCAGGTAAAGCTTCATAAGGACTCAGAGGGTGTAGAAAATTACAAAACTTATTGTGATTCTTACCGCCAAAGATCTGGATATAAATTCAGTTTTACAAGCAGATCCTTTGCACTACATTGCAGGCTTTGGAGTTGATATATAAAATCTTGTGCGGAATAAATTTTACTGACACACTACCACAAACTGAACCAATCAAATAATTTAAGACACGAGTTACAAATAGCACCAGCATGTGATGCTGACCACAAGATGGTGCAGACAAATTTTCCAAGTATTAAAAAATATCAGCGTCATGCGTCTGATTCTCTCATTTTTTGGAATTGCTTTAGTTTTACTTAAATCAGCATTTCATAAACTAAATCTACCATATCAGCAACCAGTTGAATATGTGGATAGAAGGTGCCATCCTGGAAAAGTGCCTATGATTTGCATATTTTCTGTTTTTAGAACAAGCTTTATCATTATTTCACAGTAGAATGCTAGTTTTCTAACAGAAGAAACTGTCAACATAATGATATTTCAATTAATCTATCATCTTCTAAAGTGAATAACTGATAGTCTTTATCTCATATTTCAGAAATAAACTGTTCAGCCCAGTTATATCTAATGTAAATACACACAAAACCATTCTGTAAGCGTGGTTAATTAAGCCAATATTTTTAGGAGTGGTCTTGAAACATTTTTAAGACTTTATGCTGTGCCCTTCAGTCGTCCAGTATCTTAGCAGTGTGTCAAACATGTCTGGGTCCCCTGGTAGCAATGGTAACCAGGTAACACATAACATTACATTCCGCTTCACTAACAAGTGCATTTTCGTTCAGGCGGAGCGCGCCGTCAACGATAGCTAACGTTTACCCACAAAGATTCACGATATATATGATAAGCTGCAAGGCCATTTATACTAGTTATTGGAGTTATTGAAAGGTTTTACACCAATCCATTTAAATGAGCACTCGCAGAGTTTAGTTTTGTCTTTAGCTCGAGAGGTCGCACATCCGGGCTAACCGAGCTAGCGACATGCGCGCGAAGCTAAGCTAATGTTCCAACCATACGTTCCAACACAAAATGAAACGGAGACATAGACTTACATCACCCATCCAGAGGCTGTTCTGTCTATTAAACATCATGGATTCTGGAGTGGAAGTGACTATGCAGAGAATCCTTCTTCTGTATTGAGGCCGTGCAAAAGGGCAAAATTTGGTGATGTTAACGATACACTCATCCGATCGCTCGTTCTTCTTCTTCTCTTCCTTCCTCCTGCTGCAATACTTCCGGTAGGCGTCGCTGCAAGATTCGACTGTTACAGTGAATAAATAATATTGTATATTTTCTAGATACAATTAAGTTGATCAACCCACTAAATATAGTTTCTTTAGGCATGTGTATCGTAGTTATATTCTTATCTAAATTGACAGATTCACGTTTTTGTTGTTTTTCAGAAAACTTTATTGGAATTTGGGCTTGTATGCTGGATCACTGAAAATGACAATGAAAGTAATATCACCGGAGGGGATATTGATTTTACTTCCATGATGAATTCATAGGCAATATGAAAGAGAAAACAACTACTAAAAAAAAAAGAAAAAAAAGAACTTTCTTGGATTACTGTGAGTTGGATGAGATTAAACATAGTTACCTAGTTGCTCTAAATCGACTTTGAGGTTGTTTTCATCCAGGTAACAGTCTGATGTATTCAAATCACAGTCTCGTGATTGGAATATACTTGTTAAATTCAAGAACATGTCAAAATCAGGTCCTACCGAGATTTGAACTCGGATCGCTGGATTCAGAGTCCAGAGTGCTAACCATTACACCATAGAACCGCCATGTCGCGCTATGTAACCATGGCAACATTTTGTATCATCGCCGCCATCTGAAAAGTCTGGGAAAATGGCCCTTAAACAGGACGACATATTTAAGTACATCCATTCCAATGACTCAGAATCCTTAAAACATATTCTTAATGGTTTAGTTGAGGTTGCAGATGACGCAGAAGACTCACTTGTGCAGCAGGAGGATTTGTTCGGAAAAAAGGACGAGGCTGGAAGAAACGCTGTGTTAACCGCCTCCATGTTAGGAAGGAGCGCCATCGTCCGAGAACTTGTCACATACGGGGCCAATGTTAATGAACGGACAGTAAGGGGTGAGTGGAAAGCGTAGCGTTTAAGTTTAAGCTGGCACTTGGCACAGAGGTAAAAAGTAATAGAGTAAAAGTAGCCTACATTTAAGCACCTGCGGGACTTCCCCAAGAAGTAGAGTTCCTTGTTCAATCTTGTTGGAGTGTTGCATCTCCAGTCCAATGTTGTTGTCTATCCAGCTAGTTTAACTCCTTTCCAGAATACCCTTCCAGTATACTTGTAGTGCACTAGGAAGTATACTAATTTAATGCTGCTTCAGACTAAATTGGCACATTTTAATTAATAGTATATAAAAAGTAAACTTAAAGTATAGGCTGTATACTGCCTCATTTGTAGTGTGGAATAAGTATACTCATAGTATACTTAAATAAACTACTTTTTGCTAAGGCGGGTATACATGAGTCTGGGTCTTTTTGTTTGTTTTTTGTTTGTTTGTTTTAAATGCCAACTCATGTTTTTATGACAAATGTTTAATATCTATAACAGTGGATGCCAAGACTGAATGAAGTGTCTGAAAGTCTTTGAGTGGAAGTTTTTCTTGAAGCGTCAACATGTCAAAATAAATAATTTAAATAAAGCCCTTTCATGAACAGCAACTTAGACTGTAAACAAAAACATTCATTCATTGATTAAAACAGAAAACTAATTATTTTAGATTGCCCCTGAAATAATGAAAAAAGCCAAGATTTAGATTAATTTCTTTATATTTAAACTTTTATATGTGTGTGAGGATTAGTATATTTGTCCTTGCACTAAACTTTACCGTGTCAGACACTGTGTACTTGACTGTGTACTTGAAAATGATTGACATTATGAATTTTGAATAGATGACATGTTTTCAAATCAGAATTTAGCCATGACATATGTTGTCAAATCACCCAGCCATGCCATGCTGAATACAACACCAGCACCTCACAAACCTGATGTCCTAGGATGGACATCCAACATTCCTGTGCTTGACAACTTTGGGTTATCTTAAAATCAACTTTACATATTTAGATTTTAAAATGCTAGGTTAAAACTAATGCAGAGTGATTAAACTACTATGAACGTAAAATTGTACTTTAAAAGGTGAAATGTGTGATTAGTCCTTCTCCTGTCTAGTAGGTGAGACACAGCTCTGTTGTTAGATTCCTGCACATCACTCAGATAAGATCACAACTTCTTTATTGCATTATGATTGGTTGGTTAGGGACCTATCAGTGACCTATCCAGGGTCTAAAAGGGTTAAAATTCACAATCACCCCCTTTGTTCTGATTAGTAGTGATGTGTGATACCATTGATTTTCTTTTCGATCCAATACCAAGGAAAATTCAAGCTAGTATCGGCGATACCGATCCGATACCGATACATTGTACAAAGACTTAATGTGTTTGGAGAATCACTTTCAAAGCAGGCGACACTAAGGAAAAAGGAATTTATATTGTATGCTTTTGGACTCTAACTGAAATTACCAGTAAAATACATCCATAAATATATAAATACCACAATAACTGCATGTTTGTCTTCACTTATATAATAAAATTTAGTTAATATTATCATCTATCTAATTTATCAAACCGTTTTCAGCTGTTTCTTTCCCTTATAAAACCCCACGAGCTGTTTTATTGAATATTTAATGAGATATACTACGTCAGGCGGAGGAAAAAGTAGCTCCTACCAACTGGGTAAAATTTAGAGAAAACCCTGATTATTAGGCTATAGTTTCTACCCACTCCAGTCCAGCTCATGGGAATTACATATTTTTCCCAAATCATTAAAATATTGATTTTCTAACATTGAAATCAATCCCTAAATCCAACTACCTCGAATCGGAGGCATCGATGTTTTAGTATCGATCCACACATCCCTACTGATGAGTGAGCTTACTGAAGCATCTTCAACTTTAAAGCAAACTTCTTTATTTCCAACCTAGTTTTTGAGTTACGTATTGTAAACAGCATGTTTGCAGATAAATGTGATCAGCCATCAACATCTGGTTATCCTTGTTCAACAGGTTATTCAGCACTGCACCTTGCTGCTGCCTGGGGCCACCTGGAGACAGTAAGGACTCTGCTTGAACTGGGAGCTGACACAGAGGCCAAGACCGTCAGAGGGGAGAAGCCTGTAGACCTGGCCAGGAAATATTCTAAAACAGACTGTGCTGACTGTTTAACGCAAGCTTGTGAAGATGAGCTTAACAATCTGGATAACCAAAAAAGTGTAGAACCTTAAAACCAACTATGTGTTTATCTCTGTGTAAAGACTAAAGTGGACATTATATTTGACTCATGTGGAGAGAAAAAATAAATTCACTGTTAAAATTGAATAAATATGGCCACTTGCTTAAAGATGAACCTACTGAGAAACCATCCTACAATTATACCTGGTCCCATGTAGAGGGGATGTTGTAGCTCTTAACAGATGAATTATGCTTATTCAATAAGTTATTGTTCTGCTCAGCCTCTGTAAACCTCTTGGACTGAGAGTGTGATAAGCTGACAATCTTCAGGCTTCAAAATCCAAAATGAAGATAGATTCAGTGCTTTACAACACGTGTAAACATATAGTGGTTGCATATTTCACAGTTCCCAGTTTAATTTCTTTGCATTGCACAGAAATCCTGCACGTCATTTGTTGGTGAAAAGAGAAAGCTGCAAATGTGTTGATAAAAGTTTTGCTAGAAAGGCTCAGTTTCCGTTTTTAACTGCAGAGATGCGGATCAAGCAAGCAGAGGAAGATTTGCGCAAAATCAGTGATCAGATTAATGTCAATTAATTCTAAAATTGTAGTGAAAATTGGTTATCTTTCCTGTCTGCAAAATGGTTTATATTATAATCTCTTTTCCATTTGATAAGGATGTAGATACAGCACGTTTTGTCCCTGTGAAAAAAAGACCAAAATATACACAGCCCATACTATCATGCACAGACACTTTATTGTAAATTCACAGCAGAAGCAGGATGAGCAACTGACAGAGCACCAGTACAAGTTTATTATCAAACTAACAAATGGTGATATTCAGTTCAAAGTCTGTAAGCATGGTCAGTAACACAATGAACTTCCCTACTTCTGTTCAATGTCTTTTTCTGACGTTTTTCATTTAACCAACTTAGGAGATGCAGGCATGTTTTCTGAAACCTTGTACCAGTTCACTTCCAAACTGAAAGGAACATTGCAAATATTACCTTTTATGCTGCTTACAGGCAAAAGTAGTCACTTTAATCTGATACAATTGGTTTTCTGTCTGTATAATTTCAGCCTTTACAGGAACTCCCCACATTTATAGACATTATTGACACAGTGTTAGAATCGTTTCTACAGTAGCTGTAGTAACTTGTTTCCACCTTAGATTATTCAAACAATTAATCGCTTTTTGTTTTGTTTTCACTATTTCAATAAAAACATGATTCACATGATTGAAAGGACAAGAAGTTAAACCTTGCCTGAGAGGTAGAGACTGGGGCATTAATACAAATTAAGCACAGCTGCTTAAATGGCCAACATGACATTCAAATTTTAACAGCTGGCCAGTGATGTGACCAGTGCTAAATTCATCTTAGCCAATAGCAGATGAATGCTGACTAACTAACCAACAGATTTCTAATAAACAGCTGCTCGAATTAGATTTGGCAAGATTATGTTTAAGTCACAATCAGCAGTGTACATTCTCACTGCCATCATAAACCATTCTGATTATTGTAAGCTAATAAAAACCATTATCCACAAATCGGCAGATCAATGCAACTTGGTGACTCGGCCATGTCGACTCCACCCTGATGCATGAACACATGTTGCCTTTTTGTCAAATCTGTGGTTAAAGCTACAATCAGAACCTTGTTCATTTGTATCTTATCATTCAAAGAGTTGCACTCTATGAAACTGGATATTGCAACTTCTCATCTCAACTTCCTGGCAGCTTGGTTTGAGTTTTGGAGGTGTGGCCGCAATCTTCAAGGAGAGACGAGGAGCAGGCAACGGAGGTCCGGTTAGCCCATTTCTAACTACACAAACCAAACCAATTTTTTTTTTTAAGATTCATTTTGAAACTTGTAGTTTTCAAATCAAACTGATACTTACACAAGTCTTAAAAAAAGAAATTTTTCATATATTCCAAATAAACATTAAATGCTGTCTGCCTTTGAAGTTAAAGTGTATAAGCAGGGGAGCCACGGCGAATTGTACGTTGCCCATTTCATTATTTACTTCTGATAAAACAAGATACATCTCTGCCATTGTCATATTGACTATCATTAAAATGGCAACTTGAATTTACAATGTTTTGTTCAGATTAAAAGGCACTCTAATCATAAAACAGAAATTTAGCACGAGGACCCAAACTCAAACTTTGACAGCATTTCAGCGTTGTCACCATAAATTTCTGCTTATTCCTTCAGCCTGTGAACATCTTTAGCATGTACAGAAAAGTTGTTCCAATATTTATGTTTAAACCTTGATGCAATTTTCATCCTCGTAATGTTACCAACACAGGGTGCCGAGACAAACTGAGTATTTAAAAAGTAATTTGCATGTGCATCTTCTCATGAGCTTTTTGCTGTTTTTTTTCTCCCCCATACAACTGAATACAGTTTCACTGCAAAAGTAAAGCCCACTGACTTAGAAGTCTCAGTTCAGACACACCGACTCAGTTATTGCAGACACAATACACAAAGAAAGTAGTCAGTGGAAACAGAGGTTCATCAAACCAATGACATTTTCACTTGGATGAAATTGTATAGGATCAAAGGTTAAACTAAATTCCAAACCATTCAAAAACACTTCAACAATGTGCAGTCCAGTATCAATTTTCCAGGTATAGATGTACACAGTACATTAGAAAGGACAAAGAGATGTAACTACTGTATCCTTCAAAGTTTCACTCCAGACTTGTTCGCCAGTCTTAAACATGGGATTTCCCATGGATTCAGATAAAAATAATTGATGAGTCCTTTTTTGTTTTTGTTTTTTAACTATGTTAGGAGACCACGTAAACACAAATGGTTATCTAATTGTAAGCTGTACATACATGATGACCTTGGTACACTGAAACCACCCAGCTGCCCAGTCTGTAGGTTCCACAGGACCTCCCAACTATTAGGAAATGCAACAATCCAACCAACACATTAGGACTGGAGACGAGGTAAGAGGGAAGGAGTCTGACTCAAGACTTGACTCCATGTTTTTTGTTTTTTCAGTGGGGATGTCAGCAACCTCCAGCCTTTCATGCTTCAGGTCAGTCTGGCTAATTGAAGTTCAATTCAGGGTTAAGGTTAAAACCAGACAGGGCCTCATCTTCCATCTTGGCCTGTACCCCAATGCCAGACTTGGCTGAGTATTCCCTCTACTTTGCTGCTTCTTTTCTTTTAGTCATTTTGTGCTTTATTCATGTATAAACTTATTCACAGGTCAGAAAAGAAAAAAAAAGTTTCTCAGTTAAAATATAACATACGTTTTCTCTCAATTTTTCCCCTTTAACCATAATTTGATTGACTTATTTGCCCATTTAGCTAAAAGGAGACTTTAGCTAAATCATTAACTTGTGCGGGCCAATCTCTCTGGGTTTGACCTAGAAAATAATGTTCTCTTAACATCTAAAAGAGCTTCTCTTCTTCGACTAGTTGGACTTTAGACGGAGCAGAGCATTTACTACAATAAGAGTTTAGATGACTATGCTTTGATCAAAATTTGTTGAAGTCCCCCCCAGCCCCCTTTTCAATGCAATGACCTCTGAATGGCCAGTAACCTCATGTCCAGCCTCAATGGTAGGTGCTTGGTTCAAGATTTAGGACATTTCTATGTTTGTCTCATCAAGTCAGTTGGTGCCTTAGTTTTGTGTTTTTGTGGAAGACCATGGAAAGAAGATGGATACTTAAGATGCTGGAATATTTCACATTGCAGTCCTCTTGTTGTCTTTCATGTGTGAGAGGAGGAAACTCAAAACCATTGATGTCCACTGTTCACAGAGTATGTGTTTTTGTCGAGTGCCCAAGGAGTGAAGGATGTACCATTTCTTCAAGCTGAAATATGTACGCATGAAGAGGAGTGTGCATTCAGAGCCATTGTGCCAGTCTTGTTGGCCCCACGGCTTGGCTCAGTGACCCATGGAGCCGTCTGTGACTCCGGTCCAGTTGACTGGTTGATGTTTGGTGTCCAACAAAGATGTAACCATGCAGGCGTGGTAATGTTTATAGTTATATCCTGGTTACAGTGAAGGGCTGCCAAGCGTCACCCTTAACACAACATGACTCAGCTTCCAATGGCTCTGTGTTCGTCTTTCAGTGCTTTTCAGGGTCCCAGTTTGGTAGTTTCTCTAGGATAGCCTTATGATCCACATGAACACTGGCCACCAGTCCTCCTTTGTTTAGTGGAGTTCCACTGTAATCAATATCGTCTCCCTTCAGAGTGGTCATGTAGCCTCCTAAAACACACGAAATAGATAGTAACTAAACAGAATCGTTAAAAATATGTTATAGCTGCATGTTTGTTCTTTTGTTTATGTTTTTCTATCGACACACTAAGATGCAGCTTAGTAAGCAAAGTTTACCAAAAGGAGTCGTTCCTACTAAAATGGATGGAAATCAGAATAGAATTTGACAGTGAAAAGGAAGCCAAAGTTATAAATATAGCTGATGATTACCCAGTGTGTTCAGTACTGCTGCACCAGCGCAGATGTCCCATTTTTTGATAAAGGTGACATGGACGTAAACATCTGCTTGGTCCATAGCATCTGCATCACTTGAAGGCATCTCTAACAGTGACAGTACTTTGTATCCTAGGAGACAGATACACGAAATGAGACCATGGCTGAAATGACTGATTGCCCGTCATACTACCACAGCACAAACATACTACTCATATTTCTGTGACTGATACATTTAATATACTTTGACAGACAGCCTGGTATTGATGTTGAATGGAAAGCTGTGGAAACAACTTCCTGCTGCAACATGGTTTCCACATTTGCTCGGTGGAAGGCAAATAAAACATTTATGAGGGGTCAGAAAACAGTCGACAAGCCGCCCAAACTGTGTCTAGGAAAAAACTAAGCATGAACCTGGATCAAACTCTCATTTAAATGGTGCCGTTTACAGACAAATCTAGTTGGAATACAGTCACCATGAGTGTTTGACGCAGGTAAAAAATAAAAATTTAACAAAAATGTCTGAAAATGAATGTGTACATTTATAGAAAGAAAAATATGCATTTCTATCAGTTGTCTTAACTTGTTAATCATAGTGGCAGACACCATATTTTGATGGCAACTGATAAATATCAACACATTTTGGAGAATTCTCAACTCACCTGCTCCCCCTGCTTCAATTATTGTTGTGCTGTTTCCAAAAGCATCAAGAATAACATTCTTAACTTTTCCAGAGTGGGAACGTGACACAACCACTTTAGGGGGGCTGACACTGTAGGACGAACGGGGTCGCACATTCGATCCCTGACCTACAAACGCCCAGGCTTACAATGACAGAAAATGGACAGAAAGGGGGAGGAAGTTCAATGCTAGTTATATTGTTAGCCCAATCTGAACTACCTTAGCTAAAACTCAGTTTTACAGTTTCTTTTAACCAAAAGGTCAATTAAAGAAAGCTGCAGAATTGTTATTTCATACAAAAGATGATGAAACAAGACACATTATGAGATAAACTTGAACTAAAAACTAACAAGGTATGCAGAAGTAAAAATCTGTTTGACCCTGTTTGATAATAATAGTAGGTCATTCTAATAAATCTAAAATTCTTTAACGAAGCCACTCATCTTCAAAGCAAATAAGTTAAATCACAAACTTACCAGTGAACCCCGTAAATGGCTGATGTATGACTCCAATGATTGGTTTACCATCTAGAGCTACACACACCATAGTGGTGACATATTTCACCAAGTTCTCTGTAAAGACAGAAATGAGGTTACAGGAAGTGTTTGGTTATGAGGAACTTAAGTGACAAAAACTATGAGAGAACAAAACAGAATTATCCCCATGTCTTAGCTATGGGAAAATCTTCTTTTAATACCTGTTGATATTTTTGTAGTTAAACATGATAAACAGGATATTACTTTACTTAAATGGTTGATTATAATCACGTTCTGTTTGTGAATCACTAAGGCAAACTTGGGAAGTGCAGTGGCCAAGTAATGTTCAGAAGAGTACATTTCCAAGAGGGCATTAAATAGGTACACATCAGCCACGATAGTCTCCCAGAAGACCCCAGACAGAACCACAGGTTGGCTACTTAATACCTCTTGTTGTACAGACACAAAATGTTTTCATGAGTAACGAATCTGCACAGATCAATTTGCAATTAGTTGGAAATTACTACTACGGTCATTTAGCAGATGCTTTTTTCCAAAGTGATTCACATTTGAGAGAACATCACAAGCAAGAAGTCAAATAGAAGGGTCCAGAATGGATAAGTGCTGATCAGACTGCTGTGAGTCCAGTTGGGCACAGGTGCTGCCATGTAGTGCTACATTTTTTGTTTGTTTTTTCCCCCCACCATACAACAGCCCCTTTTATTCAACAAAACTAAGTCTTACATTCACCATCCTAATATCATCTTGGCATAAGTGCAGCCTTCTCAGTGCTGAGTCATACAAAGAGCTGGACTAATCTTCTACTCATTCAGATGCGCAGAGAAGTAAAACTAAATGTAGAAATGCCAGTCTTTAGCTTTCTCTAAAAAGTAGGTACAGACCCCGCAGGTCAGACAGAGTTTGGAAGGTTATTCCACCATCGGGGAACAGTAGAGGAAGAGAGTCTGGCTACTTTTTTCATTCTTTTTTGCTCTTGTACAGCATCCTAGCAAGCAGAATGATGGTCTGTCCACTATGTTGTACATCAGTGACCTCCTGACCCAGTATGAACCAACCAGACCCCTCAGGTCATCTGGATCCGGTCTTTTATCTGTTCCCAGAGTCAGAACCAGACATGGAGAAGCTGCGTTCAGCTTCTATGCTCCACATGTCTGGAACAAACTCCCAGAAAGCCTCAGATCAGTTGAAACACTCAGTTTATTTAAATCCAGGTTAAAAACCCACCTGTTCTCAGCTGCTTTTGAATAGTTTTTATTCTAATGACCAAATCTGCATGGCTTCTTTTAAACTGGAATTACTCTTCTATGTCTTCTTTTTCTTCAGAATTTTTGTTTTTAATTTTAAATGATGCTTTTTATTCTTTTACTTTTTAATGCTTATTATGCACCCCACTGTAATGCTTTTAATGTTTTATGCAAAAAACCTTGAATTGCTTTGTAACATGAATTGTGCTATACAAAAAAACTTGCCTTGCTCCGTGCAGATGTGCTTTGCCAAATGAACTTTATGAATGATAAAGCTCCTCTTGATAATCTAAGTTAAGTTTATTTTATTTCATTGTATTTTTGATGCTTGTTTATAAATAAACTTTACATAATATTGCCTGATAGTAAAGAAAAATAAACTAAAGAAAAGATAAAGAGTGGACCGGAATTGAAAGTGAATGGGAGAGTGGAGGGGGAAACAAAAGAGAGATACGCCAAGCAGCCAGCTGCTACACTTGTTGAGAAGAAGAATCTGGGTCAGACTATTTCATTCCATCTTCAGATTGTTTTTGTGATCCAGCCAACAGCCAAAGACCCAAAAACATGCTGTTTATGATGATAAAAGAGAGAATCAAAAGATTAGCCCGGCTTAAGTTCAGGAAACGTTAAAATAGATCCATAAAACGCCTCCAATATATTTTTGCTCATCACTGTCAGGACAAGCTCAGAACAGGGATGTCACTGACTTTAAAGTTAGTCTTCTATATAGTTCTTAAAAGGCCCAGTGTGTAAGAGTTACTTACACACTTACCATTAGATTTTCACCTGTAACAGTTTTTTTTTTACAGATAAAAGACTTGTTGTGGACCAACTATTTTATTGGGCCCTCACTGACATAGAAATAACCGATTTGTTGCAGTATCATCTGCTACTTGAGTACAGTGTGACTTTAAAGGCCTCTGTGTAAGAATTACCGTCATCTAGTGGTGCGCTAATTGAATGCAAGCAACTGAGTAGTGCTCTCTGACGCCTGTCGTTTAAGCACTTTATTACCACTATACTATACTATACCACTATATAACGATACTTCTGCTTTGTTATTGATGCCGATAGGTTATAAGCTCTCTTTTATGTCGTTTTTCGTGGCCTGCAGACTCAGAGATCATCTAATGGAGTGGCTTTCTGCCCTGAAACAGAGGGACTTCAAAACAGGAGTGTCACAACTTTTCTGCAGGCCGAATAAATTAGCCTCTCTGTTCTAATAAATCTGCTTCAGGAATTTCCTTTATCTGGTATAACACTATACCAATGTAGACTATTGTTTTCTCCCTGTTATTTCGTTATCTTTTCTTGGACATTTCCCTCCCTCTCATGGGGCAAAGTGTATGGATTATCCTCCATTTCTATTGAAAACAGTAAGTTGAATGATCCACGGTAGTGTTAACTTGTTTCTCCTCACCCCCTAAACCCGAAAACACACAGAGACTCACAGCTAAAGGCTAACAAGTTTAATCCCTTTTGGCTTATGCATTCAAAGATGGTGATGCAACATGGCCGCCTCTAGTGAGGGCGGTGCACCCTATGTATATATAAACAACTCATTCTAAGATACGAGAACGCTTTGATGAGTATGCGATTGTGATTAGATGTCGGTAAAATACGTATTTATGAAAGCAATACTTGAGGTGAATTTGTTACACACTGGACCTTTAATCAACCACAGCAGGATCTGTTTCAGGTCTCCATTTCATTTGTAAAGAGCCAGAATGGCAGCATAGAGGTGGTGTCTACAAAAGGCCCAAACAAAGACACCCCCCAGGATCCAGCAATATGGCACCATATTATCCATGTAATGTCTATTTAAGTCTTTCAAAGCTTTAAGTATTAGTTGCTCCAATTGGCATTGCGGGTTAAGCTTTAATCACATTTTATACCTCGTCATACCCAAACGTAACTAAGCTACAGTGATATTCCACTCAAACACATGCCCACTCTTTCATTTGTGTCCACAGGGGGGGAAAAAAAGAGAGAAGCCACGATGAGCATTTTATGAATCAGCTCAGGGGTTAATAACATTACTTCTACTGATGAGGAAAGCTGGATCTTTTCCAAAAATTTATTAAAATGTATATGGCTTAACTTCTCACCTGTATACTCTTGAGTAGCATCTAAAGGATCGATCCACACAGTGATGCTCTCAGGAGGAACCTCCTTGCCCTTCCCGATCTTCTCTAAAATGTCGGCTGGAATGTCCCGGCTCCAGGTTACTGCATCCAGTTTGTTGTCATGTTCTTCACTGTTAACCTAGGCAGACATGCAGAAAACAAATTGTGCATCTTATGCTGTGGCTATATCTTAAAACATATTTTTTGTACTCATAACTCTTTCTGACCTTTCCAGTCAAATCTAAATGGAGCAACTATTTTTTTAGTAGCTTCCCAGCAGCTTTCTTCAAGGATCACTTTTGAAAGATTAGAAAAATGTTGTTGCCTGTTCGTGAAAATCTCTGGTATACAGGGAAGCCAATTCATCAAAATTTCCTTCCCAAATTGCATTGCTATGTAATTTGTGAAATAATAATAAAGACAGTCTAAGTCTCAGGTTACTGGTTTCGACTGGCATTTGTCCTCTGTCAAACAAGTATACTGTAACATACTTTTAGTTTCCATCAAACAACACAAAAATGATGACAAAACCAAGTGTGACATGGAAAAACTGAAGTGGAATTACTCACTGTGATATCTGGGAATGTGTTCCTTAGCAGATTAAACATCTTCCTATGAGACTGCAGGTCACCCATGGTCAGAAGCTCATTGGCTCCTTCCTTCGTCTTCCCCTTTGACTTCTCCTTCAGACTATTTTCATCACGAACTTGCTTCACCTAAAGAGAAGGAACAAAAAAAAAATCAATAATTCCACTTGCTGATATAGGTTAAAGTTCTAGATCATGTTCCTCTTACAAAAAAAAAACTAGTCGTTTTTACCTCTTTACCACCCAGCACTGCAGCCTCCACTGAAACAGCCAGAAGGTCTCTCAGATCCACCCTTCTCTTCTGTCTACAGACACAAAAGGCACAAAATAATTGACCTCATATGAAAAAAAAAAGTTTGACCTTTCTTTAAAAACAAAACAACCCACATCCACCTAATAATGCAAAACAAAATAAGTTTTTAGGTAGTGAAAGAGCAGGCAAGTTGTGAAGAGACACTTAAGCTAATCTATCAATGCTTATGCAAGCAGGCGGATATGCTGTGCTGACAATCAGCATCTTACAATCAAACCACCATCTTATCAGGCAGATACAAGGATGTTGTGTTTCCTCTCAAAATACTGAAATCAAATAACAGCAATAGTTTTGAATAAGCAGTCAAGGTAGGAATCGATATTAAAAAAAACTTGCTCTTTAATCAACAGTGAAGCAAAACTCCCAAGCAACCTTGAGTAAAATATGTAAAAAGGACAAAAAAACAAACATAAACTCTCTCAATAATTGACGATCAATACTCTACAATATGAAATTCAATACCCAAGTCAGCAGCTGATAACCTCACCACAAACATTCAGTAGGATGTGATACTCTGTATCCTATTGACTTAAGAGAAATGTTGAGCAAACAATGTTTGACCTGCAGGATTGTTACAGAGCTACAATCAGTCTGGCCCTGATCATCGAGAAGTGTTTATTACGCCATACTGTATCAACCTCTACAATATTTCATACTATTCTTGGGCATTTCCTCTGATGACTTGAAATCAGAAAATTATAGAATAAAAAGTTATAGAATAAAACTTCTTTGGTCTCAAGTTCTGACCATTTTGCTAATCCAGGTGGCCGTAAAGTAAGCATTGTACTGCGTAGAACTTCTAGGATGGTCTGACGCTCCGTCCTGCAGTATTACATGACTGGTCTTATATTTCACTGTACTAAAAAGGTGCGAACACCTACTTCCAAGCCTTCAAAAAAATAACATACCTTCAAACCTACGCCCTGCATTTGCAGACAACTATTGTAATAATTTTATTGAGAAGCGAAGTCAAATCGTACGATTTAAGGCGATAACAGGCAGTCAAATCTCACCTGAAGGCAGCCAGATGGCTGGAGATGACCCCGGCATACAAGTGGTAGATGACACCGACCCCGAGGAGGCAGAACACCGCCACACCAAGCGGTGACAGCCGAATTCCCATTGGAGCCATAGCCTCAGGAGAAAACTGGAGTTTGATTGAGAAAAACAAGAACAAGACCCACAACTAAACTAACTAGAGCACTAAGTGCTCGCGGGGGACAGAGAGATGGCTGACGTGGCTCTCCCAACCCCCGAGAACGGAAAACCTTTAGCGTGTCGCCTCACACCTGCAGTCTATCTTGCTTATAAATGTATCGGCAATCATGCAACAGCTGAAATATGGTTAAACGAAGCTGTCAAATAACCTAAAGACTGGTTATACTTGATCACCTGGCTAGCCGTTTAGCGTCGTCCCACATACGAAGACATTAACCGAATAACCGACTGTTGTTTCTGTTTGAAACGACATCCCGTTTCATGGATAACGCCACTGCTCCCTTTTCTTGTCTTTAACTGGTTGATAAGGGCCAAGTGTTCACGGCTGTCGAAGGTAAGACAGAACAATCACATCTCTGTTCAGTCATTTTCCCTCCTGACGTAAACGTAACAACTGTCCCTCCTCTTCCGGGTTACCGCTGCTGCCGTCATCAGTGGAGCCGGAAACACACCATATAGCTTTCCTTTTTTGCTCACTCACCCTGCAGCTCACACCTGGGTAACGTTCGTCTTTCGTTGATAACGGGAAAAAAGCTATACTCACCATGTCTGATGAAGGTAAATTGTTCGTCGGAGGTCTGAGCTTCGAGACCAACGAAGACTCTCTTGCCGCTGCGTTCGGCAAATACGGAACCATCGAAAAAGTCGACGTGATCAGAGACAAAGAGACCGGACGATCTCGTGGTTTTGGCTTCGTGAAATACGACAACATGGAGGATGCTAAAGATGCACTGGATGCCATGAATGGAAAGACCCTGGATGGACGGGCCATTCGAGTGGATGAAGCGGGAAAAGGAGGCCGCTCAGGAGGGTTTAGTTCAGGCCCCAGAGGTGGCGGAAGATACGGCGGATCACGTGGAAGGGGAGGCGAAGGATATGAAAGAAACTATGGCGGCGACAGGAGCGGTGGATACAGAGGTGGCGGCTATTCCTCTGGTGGCTACCGGGAAAACAGGGGCCAGGGTGGATATGGTTCTGGATCGTACCGCGACGACCGCTATGCTAACCACGAGTAAACATCCCCCTGATTCAAGACCATCACTTGGCTGGCTGTTTTTCAAAAGTGCTCACCTCAAGAAAAATTTCCTTGTGTTATTGTTGAACTTTTTATTTTTTTGTAAATCTTTTGTTGTAGCTTGGCATGTAGCCATGAGTTTTGGTCATTAACCACGTTGCAACTACAATTGGAGAATCTAGCTTAGCTTCAATTGGGTATCTCAGCTAAGGCTTCTGTGTAATCTGACTACTGTAAAATCCCCATCTAGGGATCATGCAGCTCCTCACATGGCTTTTTTTGTCCAGCACTTCAAGTGTTTCCTGATTTTTGATTTCTTATAGCTTTTTTTTTTCCCTCCTTTTTTTTTTCTTTTTTTTTTTATATTGAAGTATCTGGGGCTTGTTTCATTATTTTCCCTCAGTCATTTACTACATTCCTCCTGCCAAGTTTTAAAACCGTAGTTTAGCCAAGGCTACTGTGTGTTCAATTTCCCAAAAGAGTGATGGACTAATCTTGTTTAAAGTGATTTGGAAAATATGTAACTTCGTTTACCCAAAGTAAATCTAGACCGGGAACAGTTTTGTACTTTGTTCTTTGTATGATCCAAGATTTTTTTCTTTGTCACCTTGGTTTCATGGAGCCTATTAAACAAACTGTGGAAAATTAAAAAAAATTTGTTTGTTTTTCATTATGCAAAAATATAATGCACCGTACAAATCAGGTACAACATTTGCATATGGAAGTGAAAACATGAATAAACATTTCATATACAGTATTCATAGAACAAAATCCATAAAACAAGCCAAAGGGTCTGCTAATTCACAATAATACTTAATTTTTCAATAAGTGTAATAGTTTTGATTATTTTTTTGTTGGTTATCTTTAGTTCTTTGATAGAGGCTAAGTAAGATTTCAAATCGGTTTTAAAGTTTTCCCAAGAGGGCACTTTCACTCCATTTAATTTTATGTATATAGTATTTAGCAAGAATTATGAGGTTTACAATATAAATTTCATCTTTACTAAATATACAGTTATGAAACATAAAAATTTGTAATTTTGTAAATTCAACATTTTTACCAAATATTACTCTTAAATAATCTTGAACACTTGACCAAAGGCTACTCACATGCTCAATACTTTTTCCATCATCTTGACAAAAGGAGCACTGGTTAGACCGATTAGACAGAAAACAACACAAGTAATCTTTGGGTAGTATTTATGTATTTTAAATAAGTATTCTTTAACTTTGTTACTAATTAGGAATTTTTAAGGTAATATTAAAATTATATTCCACTGTCTTTTACTTTTAATTATTTCTAATATATTTGTTTGTGCATTTCTTATCAAGCAGGTTTATTCCTCCAATGGAGATGGGGTATTCCCTGAAATTAACATTTTCAACTTGTATATTTTGGGCTAATGCTTTGATACTATGTGGGACTGACTTCTTAACCATTTCAATTCAATTCAGTTTATTTATATAGCGCCAATTCACGACAGATGTCGTCTCAATGCACTTAACAAAGTGTAAT
>JAPMNP010651626.1:0-22845 GCA_029874935.1 Atherina boyeri | reverse complement strand
GATGTGATCTGATCACAGCGATCTCGGTGAGAGTGACAGCTGAGTGAGGGACACAGAAAGGTGGATAACAGATCTGTCCATTTTTCTCGTGCAGCTGCGCCTCAAATTCCAGATGGCTGCTGTCTTCAGTAACAGCTGGGCAGTTTTCCTCACAACCGTCATCAGTCTAACAAATCAGTTGAACAAAGGACATAATAGCCCTATTAAATATATTGCTCAGTGTGTTATTCTTTACATTTTCTCTTGTAACATAATCTGCCAGGTACAGTACATGTCAGAAGCCAGCTGTAGGTGTGTGGAACCTCAATAACTAGTCAAACTGTCTGATAACGTGCGTCTCTCCTGGATCTTTCAGTGCAGGACCCAGATGATGAAATTATGAAGAGGTCAAGGTAAAAACATATTGAGTGCAACTGGTTTGAACAGTCACAAGTATTTGTGTTTGTGCACGTGTGTATTTCTGTGTGGAGGTTTTTTTTTTTTTGTTTGTTTTTTTTGCTTNGCTTTAAACCACTGACATGACATTTCCTTTGTGCGTGCAGTGAACATTAGTGCAAGACTTTGCTATATGACATAATGCAGTTTTGAAGTTTTTATGCATTTGATTTGCTGCTAAAATGTTTATGAGGCTGTAAAAGCCATTCTCTTGTCTTAATCTTAATTATGTAGCCAGAACCTGAAGCCAGTTAACTCAGTGCAGTATGAAGACTGTAAACAGAATGATCTAGTTAGAAAACCAAACAAATCCAAAGCATATTTACTCTTCAATCTTTTCTTTTAAAGATTAAACAGACAAGACACACTGGTGCTAAAAGCTCTGTGAAACTATTTAGATGCTATTTTCTTCATATATGGGAGAAAAACATTAGCTTTTGACAAAAGCTTTAAAAGCAAAAAAATATATCTGACATTGAGATTAAACATGGTTATCTGTAAATTGTCAAGTAATTAATGTATGCTAACCTTTACCTTTTAGGATTAGCTGTCAATGTCAAGGTAGCTTCAAGATAAAGATCAGCTATGATTAAATGACATTTATTTTTGACATATCAGAATCGTATCTTTCTAATTCACAGCTCTAGAAGACCAGACTGTCATGTCTGGTTAGGAATAAAGGAGACCTCTTAGAAAGAATTGTTGATTCTCATCAGGCTACAAAAATGTCACAAAATTATCTGAAAACTTCCGACGCCATAAATCCAGACAGATATTATTCAAGTGGAAGACATTTTCGATCATTGCTGCACTTTTCAGGACTCCCTACCAACAAATATCAGTACAAGATGTGTAATAACACAACGCCACAAAGTCCTTATGTTTCCAAGTCCACCAAGCAAAAAATTTAGCTAAAAAAAGGAACGCATGGCATTGCTGCAAGGAGCAAAAAAAACCCCTGCACTCTAAAAAGAACACCACTGCTTGTCAACAGTTTTCTGTCACAAACACACAAGAGGGATGTTTGGATGGAGGAAATATACTGCATTAATGCGTAACAATCTTCTATCTGTAAAAAATGGTGGCAGCATTATTATGGTTGGGGCATATTTTGCAGCATAAACAAAATAACAACACAAAAGATTTTACAAGATACTGAGTTTAAACACAGGTTAATCTTATTTTAGAATGGCTAAGTCAGAGTTTTGGCCATACTAATAATAAGAATAAAAAAAAACATAGGAAGACCAGAAGAACCCCGAGCAGCCAGATTTACAGGAAAGAATAGTTTGATTGACTTTTAAAACTCACAAATTTAAAATACTGTACAATTTGCAAGGCTGTTCATCTGAGTTCTCTTTATCTTCTCTATCTTTACTTGTAGAACTCTAGTAAAGATAGAAATAGTTTGGCGATATTTATGCATAACCAAAGGAAAATGTAGAGTTCGGTCTCTGAACCCCCACTGTGTGATGTTTTTGAAGCAGTCATTGTTTCCAGTATTTGTTAAATACGAAACTGCATCTTAAAGCCAGTTAACTTATAAAACTAAACAGAGCAAGAATTGGGTTTCTCATCACATCTTAAATAGTTCAGCTACTCTACATTTTCTTAATGGTTTTATATTATGAAATATTGATATTTGTTTTGTGGATCTGGTATGATTTTTCTGTCTGTTTTTGCCCGTATGACTTTTTAAAAAAATTTTTTTGCTGCTCTGTCATCTTGTCAAATTGCACACTTTACCCTACTTTCTGCTCTCTTGCTCATTTCATTTATTCTCTCCCCTGCAATCCATTTCCTCCTTGTCTTTCTCTGTTTCATATCTGTGTTGCCTGCGGTCAGGGAAAAATTCCTCACTGAGATTCAGAGTCCTCGCTACGCCCGTCTGAGGGATTGGCACCACGACAGGTCTGCTCGCGCCCTCAATATCAAATCCTGAGCAGCTAGAAGCCCTGGGACGCAGAGCCTGCAAGCTATAACCACAATGACTACGTGACAAAGACGACGAAGATACCCGACTGACTAATGGCAGTTAAGGAATTCACCTTTTACATACAGATTAGGTGGAAAATAAATGTGGGGAAACAAAGGAAAAGCTAACCAAAAAAGAAACATAGCCTTGATGGAATAGCCCAAAGTGGAACCTTGCATACTGAGCCTAAGTGTTAGATCTCCCTCTGTATTTCTAACTTGATGATGGTTTTCCATTTCACGCTGCATTACTTTGAGTAAACTGGTGGGAATTCTTCTTAAATAGTGAAGTTCAGACCCTCCTTTTTGATCTGTCTCTTTCTGCTTGTTTACATTTATTAAGCTCTTTATCCTTAAGTTTTCATTTCTTATCTCTTCATCTAATGGGCATCTCCAAATGTAAGAAAGAAAAGGAAGACAAATCTTTGCCTTTTGTTTTTTTTCTGCTGTCACCACTAATATCTAAAATATAAACAATCTGAAAAAAGCCACTCATGTTCTTCTGTCCTTTTCTTCCATGTTTTTCATCTTGTTTACTCTATATTCAATCTTGAAAGGATTTATCACTTGACAACTGACAATTTACTTCTGTTGATCTGCATCTAAATCACCTCTGTTGCTTTACTTAACCAACACGCTGAACAAAAAATGATTATGCAGAAGCAGGGCTTCCTCAGCAATTATGAAGGTTCAGTTTAATGGGGTATCTTCTCAGAGATCAGGGTTCAAGGTTTACTTTTATTGCCTCAGAGAGAAAATTGTTGTTTAGTGAGGCATAAAAACAACAAATGGGCACACACATGAAGTAATACACCTCCATAAAGGGTGGAGGTGAACGATGAGCAAATGCAGCTTTTTGTCCTTTGCTCTTGCCTGAAATAAACATATCCTAGAGTGTTTAGAGTGTAATAAAAAAGATTAACAGTTCTGTATTCATGTTTCATCAAACTAGTTGGTGCAGTGCAGCGGCCTTGCACCAAAAAGGGAGCATCTGGTTAGAATTTATTCATATATTTCTTTATTCTTCAGTACTAGTGTTTAAGATTCCTGTACCTGATTTCAAGGTGTGTAAAAAATAAATAACTTGCGAGAAGAATGGCTTTTGGAAATTATTCTAAAAGATTTGACCATGGGCAAAATAAGAATGACTTTTCTTTTAGGTGACTAGAGGAAAAGGGAGGGCTGGTTGAGAGCATTGAGGCTACAGCGCTCCATGTTTTACTAATAACCCTAAATCTTACCAAAAAAATCATGAATACATTTAACTTGTTGAGACCTGTTTGCTAATTAGCCAATTCAAGATTAGCTGGGTTTGGAGTTCAAAAGGATCTCTTTTTTTTATTTATTTTTTTTATAAGCAAAGCAGAAACTATAAAAACAAGTTTGGTCAGTTTTTGAGATTTCACAAAGCTTTTGTTCGAGCACAGTATCTGCTATCCTATTTCTTAATAGATGTCAACTGAGTGGGCGGTGCCCCAAATGTTTCAAGATGCTAAAAATGCCTCTGGTTAGTAGCTGTAAAGTGATATTGCCAAACATTTTGTTGAAACACATCAGAAACTTGGCTGGTAAGAATAAAACTCGGGGTGAGAAACTGAGGAGAAGGGTCGAAAAGGAAATCTTCTGTCTTGATTGTTTTAATGGAACGACTGAACTGAAACTGGTAAATTAAATTAAAATCAAGGAAAAGGGGTATTTTCTTCACATGAAGATATAACAGAATTTTTTTCTTTGGATTTAAACATTATTACTGCAAAATAGATTTGGGGAGGAGACACCCATGTGGAGAAACATCAGCAGCTATTTATAAGAGGATCATGTGGAGAAAAATGATTGGAAAAATATGAAAGATGTTTCTCTAAATGCCACATTTAACAAATATACCAGCAGAAATGCCACCTCTCTGCCCTTTTTTGCCATGTTTACATTTAGGCTCTTGCAAAGCTGCATTGCCTTTTAGCACCTCAGAGTTTAGGATGACACATGTCAGGGGATTCTTACTCCGAAGGAAATCAAAACAATCTCTTCCTCTGCCGGATCCTGAGCTGCCAACAAAACTTCTCTGCTTTCCTCATTGCTCAGCTCGTTGCATCCCGCAGGAGTGGAAGCTCGACAGCGGAGGTGAATCTGAAATCACAGGTGCAAAAAGCGAACAGGAAGAGTGAAAGGAAACATTCCATGTCAAAGACAAAAAGTCTTCTTCGCATCGCGTCTGATGTGGGGTTCATGCACCAGCATCACGTCACTCCTCGAGCTGATCAGAGGAGTCAGAGAGCAACAAAAATGTCAAAACACAAACCAGGTCGCTGCAGGTGGGAAGAAGCCGCCGAATAGGATGCACTCCAATTTGCACCAGCAACCTTCACTATAGCGATGTTCAGCTAACCTCATAAACTTGTGTGAAAGCTGGAAGCCACTGGCTAGTTGCCATGTAGGGCAGCTCGGCAGGGAAGTGTAGCCGAGGTTTTGGCGTTTACGATGATGCTGTTTTGTGAGTTGTTAGGTGAAGTCCCAAAAGGCAGGCTTGCCAGTTTGCAGAGTAGAGGGCAGCTGACCTGGGGTGTGTGTGTCAAACTGACAGAAACAGGCTCTAACCTTCGTTTAACCCAGACACTAGAGATCCTTCTCATCTGGTGCTCTTTTCACTCCACTTTGCTGTATTTTCTTTACAGGGACAATCACTGTCATCCACTCTGGAAGCTACTTTCTGGCTATTGTGAAGGGATTTACTAGCAGAAATTATTTTTATGTTTCTAGCTAAATTGCTCCTAGCTTTTAGACTCCAACTTTTTTCCATGTGTCTGTTTATACACATCAGGTATAATTGATATGCAGACTTAACCTGACATAAACTGCACGACGGGGTGTTTGCGGGGTAAATCATTTCATATTCTTTTTTTCTTAGCAAATGAGATGTGATTTCATCATCTTTCATTTTGTATTGTTGATGGCACAGATGATGATGTAAACACGAGTGATGCCTTAGGGGGATGTCATATATATTTTTATTTATTTTAATTTTTTTCTCGAGATAAAATGTCTCCAGAGCTCACTGTCTTGCTTCAGAAGTTGTTTTTCTCTCTCAGTCGTGTTTTGAAGATTTTCTGAATATAGTGACGCTTGCTTCGGGTAACAGAACTTTGAAATGAAAAAAAAACCCTCTTTATTTCAACACTTCTGCACATTCAGGCTTGAAGCAAACTCTTCAGCATCTAAATTTGACAGCAAAACACTTCTGATGAGTTTCTCTTTTCCTCCCTTTCCCCTTTGAGTGATGTCAGTCAATCGAGGAAGATGTTCAGGTTTGTTAATGCTCTCATTAGAGAACAGGCTCTTAAACCGTTCTCTTGCAAAGCTGATGTGTTTATTGGATGCACATCTGTTGTTCAGCATCGGTTATTGAGTTGTATTGATTTTGTCAAACAAAGCCTCTTATAATGATGTAAAATGCCTGCAAGCGTCTCTAGCTGATGGAAGCGGCTCACTATATTTCATTACTACAAAAGAAAATCCAATTATAGTGACTTTTCTTTGAAATTGATCTAAATTTATTTAAGTGAACTGTCTGGTTTTGCTACAGTTGTTGGAATGCTGTTGTTTCTAATGCTCAGAATTATTCACACAGAAGGCGATTTGTTGCACAATTGAAATGAATACTGATATCCTAACATGACATTTTGAGAGGTAACCATGGTTACTGAGGTGTGTGCGTTGTGGTATTTTTTCTAATTAGCCATTCTTTCCCCACAGCCTTGAGCCAACTTCCTCTCCTGCCAAGGCCCAAACTGCAGATAAACCAGATGGTGAGTTTCCGCTCCTGCTGATGCGTAAAACGAACCCCAGCAGCATCCAGTAGAGGTTGTGCTAATAGATACTTATCCTCAACTGTCAATACATGAGCATTAGCAGCAGGAATGTGACTCAAAAGACCACCGGAAGACATTTGAGGGAGTGTATGTAAAACCTTTCAAAACTGTCCCTCCTTCTGGCTCAGGCTCCAAGACTGGAGCTGCAGCTGCAGGAAGCTCCGGCCCATCCTGCCGACCACCGTGGGTCACGGACCCTAACTTCGCTGACCGCTTTCGTCCAGACAAAACCTCCACCGTCGTGACCCAGCACCAGCAGCCTGTGGAGCCGACACCCATGCAGAACCGCAGCTCCATCCTCCAGGCGGCTCAGCAGGCGCCCGAGGACAGCGGGAGGACCCCTGTATGTGGTGCCTGCAACAAAATCATCAGGTGAGACCGCATCACAGCTTCTACACCACCGCGCTGATTGATTCGTTTTGCCGGAATAATATAATGCCAGTGTTTGCTCGTTTCGGAGTCCTGTAAGAGATGATGCATATTTTAAGATGTTTAATATGCACAGCGACAGGCTGTATGTCTGCTGCAAATTAAGTCCGTCAGCATAATTCACACAGTCTGGAGACATCTTTTATCCAAGAAGTCCAGCATTATCCTGTCATTTCACTGATGGAGAGAAACTTTAGTTCTAGGTCTGATCACTGTTGCAAGCCAAATGAAGGCACAAAGTTCTAAAAAAGCTAAAAACACGTTTCCGATTTTTGTCCACATATCATAAATGGATCATTGTGCGTTTCCTGCTGTACCATTGTTGGAGCTGTGTGTGTTTTCCAGGGGTCGCTACCTAGTGGCACTGGGACGTTCTTGGCACCCGGAAGAGTTTACATGCTCACAGTGTAAGGTGGTCCTGGAGGAGGGAGGCTTTTTTGAGGAAATGGGGTCTGTCTACTGTACAAAGTGCTACGATAACCGATACGCTCCAAACTGTTCCAAGTGCAAGAAGAAGATCACAGGGGTATGAGCTGCCTTAAAATGTCTGTCAAAATGAAAACATAAAACCATAGCAATAGGATACTTTTTTTATATGCTAATGAGACTTCTGTTTTTCTATATAAAAGCAAATAAATATTTTCAAGTAGAAAAGCAAAATGTGCGCTCTTTCTTTCTGTCATCAGGAAATCATGCATGCCCTGAAGATGACCTACCATGTTCAGTGTTTCAAGTGTGCTGCCTGCAAGACTCCCATAAGGAACCAAGCCTTTTACATGGAGGAGGGTGAACCCTACTGTGAGAGAGGTGAGACTGCACTCATGCAACACATACACTCCTCCCTAACCTACAGAATAATCGGGTCGTGAATCTTACAACAACTCATGATTCGATTCCGATTTTTGGGGACGAATCAATTCAGAATTGATTATCTATTCAAACCGATCTTGATTCATAATCAATACTCTTAGTAAAAAAATGTGTCAATTCCCGTCGAGCTGGGAAGATATGTTTTTCTCCTGACTCAATGCTTTTGATTTTTTTTTTCTAGGTACTGATTTGATTTAAATTTTGATTCTTCAATATTGCTGATTTTTAATGAACTTTTTTAACACCAGACCACGTGAAAATGTTTGAATGATGATGATGTCTACAGACTATATCAGGAGCCATATTTCCCAAAAAATGCACATCTTATGTTCTTATTTTTTAAGATTTATTAGCCAGTAATATATTTGAATCAGCAATTTGAACTCATACTTTCTTTTCAAAAGCTTGGACTGCAGATAAAAAATATAGTCTCAAAAAGATATAAACTTTTCTAAATGTTATACTTCCCATTTCTTTAACCTTTTTAACAGAACGAATGAAAAGTATAGACTTTCTGAAGTGACCTACTACATACTTTAATAAACTTCATACTACTAACTATACTTTATACTTTAAAGTGAACTTATACTCTCTTTTCAAAGCCTGGACTGCATGTAAAAATTAAAACAAAAATTAACAAATTTGTTTTATAAAAAAAAAAATCGATTTTTAAAAAATTGATAAACAAAGAATCTCTATTCTTCGGCGAATCAATTTCTTCCCACACACCTACAGAATAACTTCTATGACAACCAACTAAAAGCCAGTGAAAATGAATGAAAGCCTGAAAAATCACAAACACTTCCAGTCTTTAAATCTTTACAGAAGTCATTTCCAGCATTTGTGCACAACATTACTCAAAACAATATGGGTATTCCACCAATGAGACGATGTTTGTAATTCCAACTCTATATTAAGTGTTTGCATCATCATCTGTTGGATTTTTTTAGGATTGTGAAGTTGGCACTATTGTGAGTAGCAGCTAGCTGTCCCACCTCAATCCTACTACACAATAATGATAATCCAAATAACCTCAGTAATTATGACAAAATCTTTGTCTCAATCCTGACTGAATGTTTAGTTTGAAATATGTTTTTACTTTAGTATTCTGACTTAAACCTTCATCTCAGATCATCATAATTACACATGTGGAAGTTTTCGTCCATGAAAATAAGTCTGTATACATTTGCTGCCTCTACAACTGTGCCTCATTCAGATGTGCAAATTGGCACAGCCCAGCTGTTGCTGTTCACTTTCACCTCAGCTCAAATAATACAAGTGCACTTAATAAAGTTTCGCTCTCAGTTTAGGCTCTATTTGTTTTGGTCAGACATACTGCTGCACTGGTGTGACACATGTGTCTCATCATTAAAGGCAGCAGTGATCAGTTCCATCAAACAATTCCACAAACTCAAACAGTTAAAAGGTAGAAATGATCATGTGCTGCACTAACTGCTTGCTATTTTTTCATGACACCAAATACCATAGAAAAATGTTAAAAGAGTTAATATCTTAAAAAAAATTCTTCTTTTAATCAGATTTTTATTTTAATGTTGTTTTTTTTATCTTTATGAAAGAGATGACTAAATTGCCACGATGAGATCCTCTGCTGGCAATAAAAAAGAAATCATATTTTCAATATGTTGCTTTCAGAAAAGCTGCAGGGGAAAATAAAATGGTCCTAATAGTCAAGATCAGTTGTCACATGGTCCAAACAGACAGAGACAGAAACTCGAGCTGCGATACTCTGTCTAATTCCAAACCCGAGTTAAAGCCAGACACTATTTAACAGTGACGCTTGAGCAGAAAATACGAAACACTGGCAAAGGAAAAAGCACGCTCGATATCCGAGTGTACAGATTGATTGGTTCCACTGACAACTGGGAAACATCTCAACCCATGTAAGAGGCCCTGTAACTTCACGCATGGCTCGAGTCTTACATATTTATTATAAATCTGCAGAGGCTCTAAGTACAGAGGTGAAGAGAGGGGAACTGACAACCCACCATGCAGTGTTATGTTTGTGATGGATGTCTGATCTTTTTAGTCCTGGATACAGAACTGCCACAGAAAAAGAGAAATAGTTTGCTGTTAAACTAAACAGATGCACTGCAGCTGGCTTGCTGCAGTGCATCTGTTTGGTTCTTCTTTAAACTTTATTTATAAATGGATGTCTTTTTTAAATCAAGCTGTTTGTGACAGTTTTGTGAAGCATTGTTGCAGCATTGCTGTGAGGTTTTGTGAATCTGGCTGTGCAGACCTCAGTCAATCATAGAGTGTGATGTTTTCATCTGCTGTAATCTGTTCGGCTCCAGTTTGCTCTGTACATTTCCATGTTGGGTTTTATGAATGGTATTCGCACCTCTATTATGCCGTAAATGATTTAGCAGGGCAACGTGTGTCTTGCTCACTACTGAGGCTCTGACGTGCACCGCTGCTTTATCAGAGGCGAAGCCGGGAACCACAGTACTCATATTCTGAATAATGCCTTTAGCTCTGATAAACATTCTGCTGCCTCAGCATCTTGCAGGGATTGTACAGCTCTCACCCACTCACTCTCGAGAAGCGGCATTATAACCTGACACTTTTCCTGAGTCCTTGTGATGAAAGAGACTGGCAAATCCATTCAAGTATCGGGAGCAATTTCCCCTCATCCTAATCCTTTCCTTACACAGTGGAAAGGTCCTACGACTGCACAAATATCTCAAACAGCCACGTTATCAAATGGACATTGAAGAGAGGAGCCAGTTTTTGGCACCAACTCTGCTTCACCCATCGTTATTCCCTCCATTTAGCCCCTTTAGTGATAGCGTAGTGAGATATTACCCATCCTCAACAGCAGAAACCTTCAGGTTTAAAAAAAAAAAGATAGACAGGGGATCCTGTTGACAAGCTGAGCTGATCAAGATCTTTTTAATATTTAAATATTCTTTCATCTTGATACTTTTTTTTTCCCCCACCAGACTACGAGAAGATGTTTGGCACCAAATGTCACGGCTGCGACTTTAAGATTGATGCTGGTGATCGTTTTCTGGAGGCCTTGGGCTACAGCTGGCATGACACGTGCTTCGTCTGTGCTGTAAGTCATTTTGATTGATTTGGTTTCTCGTGGGCTCTCTTTGCCCCATATCTTGTGTCTGTCCCAGCACAATGACACCTGAACAATCTCCCTTCATCTCTGATCCTCAAGCTTCCCCTTCACTTTCTGTCTTTTAACCCATCACCTACTGTCTGTCTCCAAATCTCTCTCATTTTGTCAAGCAAACTGAAAGTGAGTCCAGTGAGCCCGATAATGTGTGCCTGCTCTGGCCAGTGGAAAATTGTGCAAATTCACATCAACACTGGTGAAGTCTGATATCTTCTCTGCCCTGGTTTCTCAATCTGTCTCTCTGTCTGTCTTCTTTCATCTTTAAAGCTCTGCCAAATCAACCTGGAGGGTAAGACGTTCTACTCGAAGAAGGATAAGCCCCTGTGCAAAAGCCATGCTTTTGCTCCAGTGTGAGAGAGCCGGCTACATCTTCAGAGGAAGGAGCACATCTCCCTCCACCTCCTCTTTACCCCTTTTCCGCCCTCTGACACACTACATCCCCTCTTTGCCAACCACACACAGAGTGCAGCTCTGTCTTCCTTTTTTTTTTCTTTTCCTATCTTGCAGAATTTGTTTCTACACTTGAGGCTCAATGCTAGCTTCACATACTGTCACTTTACTGTGCTGTCAGGTCAGTTCAGATCAGATGTCACTGCCTGTAATAACAAGTGCTGTGTTGCAAAACTGGAAGTAATCAAGGAATTATTTCACAGCATCAAGTTGAATTTTGACACACACACCAAAAAATTTGCCTTTTAATTAATCTGGATTCAGATTTGTCAGAGTTGTTGAAGAAATCTCTCATCTCTTCTCATCTTCTGTCATTGACACGCATCATCAAGGCAATAAATTCCACTTTAAAAGAGTCAGTGAGCCTCTAATAATGGAGCATATTGCAGAAATGATCTGGCACATCTCCAGCAATAAGTGCAGAGAAGTGGTGGCCCCCATGCAAGACCCTGACCCACTCATTTGCTCTTACTGCAGTGCCCTTTAATGTAATGGGAGCCACTCTTGTAGAAAAGGGGTTGTCACATTTCTGCTTGAATGAACACCCCATCCACAGGGACATGGAATGCTGTACATTTCACTTTTGCCTTTCTCAAATCAGAGCACACACTGCAAATATATAAGGATTTTTTCCAGTAATATAGACATCTTTAATTAGTCAAATTTTTATCATCACAGACAATTGATGGAGAAAATGGTGCCTCAAAATTTGCCCCTTCCTGCAGTAAGGAAATTAGCTTTTTAGATTAGAATTTGGGGCATTTTCATGTTAAAGAAATTAAATGCAAGATATTTTCCCCTCATATTAAGATGATATTGTGATTATTCTTTTGAACACTTTCAATCTTTTGTTGATTTATGTATTTATATTGCTTCAGAACTGGCCTGTAAGTGTTTTTATAGCTGCTGAAATTTTCAAATAAAACAAGCAACACCACAATGTGAGACTGTCTGTCTTTTTTTTCACATGAACCCCATCTGTACTTTTTGACACGCGCTCACACAAGAGATGATGACGTTAAGAAGTGTTTGCACTAACGAGGATCTTCTGTGCGTAGCAGTTGGACACAATGTAATAATGTTTAAAGATGAGCTTTACAGGTGCAGAAAGGGGGATTTTTGACCCTTAAAGAATGGCAAGCTTAGTGTTGACCTTTTATTGACCTGTAAGTCATGGGAATACATTTTCATCATGAAAGCTCACAACAAAGTTCATTCCAATTGTGGTAGTCTGTGAAAAAGTGCAGTTTCATCTGAAGCACAGTGGGACTGCACAAATAAGATTATCTGAGGTTATTTTGACTTCATGAACTATTATTGACATAAATTATTCCAGACCCACTAATTCCAGAAAGCTTGTTGTATATTTCAGTTTTTGGTTAATGCTATAGAATGTTGAATAAGGTCTAGAGCACCAGGAAGGGTAGATGTTCCATCTTATTTTGTTATAAAGAGAGTAAACAATGAAGATTTATCAAGACATGAGCAGAGGTGGATGTTTCTAAATGTTTTTATTCGTGTAAAATCATCTAATGATATGGATTGTGCAAAAGGGCTATTTATATCTACCCATCCACCATGCTGCACAGTTGTGTTTTTTTTGGAGAAACAGTTTCCCACATGGTTGGAAAAGGAAGGTAGTTGCAACTACCAACTTCACCACTGGATGTATCTAAATCCTTTACGTTGCTCCTTTTTTAAACTTAAAACAACGAGAAAGCTAGTTTCATTGGTTGCTAAATATACTAATTCTGTCAAAAAATATGAATTGAAAATATGAAGATGCAAAGCCAGTCCTGGATAGGTAAAGGCAGAAAACAAAAACACTGGTGTGGCTTTTTACAGATGTAAATTGGGGGGTCTTTAGAGTGAAGTTGAAGCTCCTACTTGACCCTACTTGACCACTAGGTGTCCCTAAATCTTATAAATGTAAACGGCAGTGATGATTTAAACTTTAAAGGTACACGAAGTATCAAAAGCTCAATCAATTACAAATTGAATTAATCAATAAAACTGTTTTTTGTATCTTATTACTTAGTTAAAACATGTGTTTTTTGGTCTTAGAATGAGCTTTTATTTTCATGTTCCATGGGTCCACTTACACGGCAGCTGCCATATTTGTGCCACCATATTTACTACAGTGTCTCTGAATGAACAAAAAATTCTGTGTGCGAAGTGAAAACCCTCTGAGCTTTAAAACTGCATAACCGGCTTTGTTTGATAGATGCTAGAGCATCGTTTCAAATAAGTAATACCTTTTTAAAAGGCACATTGAAAGCCCATAACTACCTGTAGTGCAGTCATCATTGCACCTGAGGCTGTCCACTCGCAGAAGAAAACATGTTTATGTCAGGAAGAATTTTGGCCACTGACAGCCACCGTCCATTTACAACTGTGCTTGGTATTTTAAGACCTTAACCATGCTTATCTTTACCACTAAATGTAACTAATTCTTATCCATTTTCTTGCTTAAAAAGGTACAGTATCAGTGTTTCCTAAAACATGTTCTTAAAAATAGTTTGAGTAATGTAAATATACAGTGTGTTCATGTAGAACTCAAAGTCTGTGGTCATTTTGAAACGAATGCAATCAGAATTGCATTTTCCAAGAAAAGAATATAGCCCTTCATTTAACAATATATAATTTATTTACAACAATTTTGGATTGAATTACTATACATACCTTTCTGAAATGTCATAGATAGATATATATATACATAAGGCCAAGTAAATACTTGAAAGCACTTAGAAACGAATTTCCAAAATTCTACCCACAAATCCATATCATTGTCCAAAAAGTACAGAAAATCTCCCTTAGCAGAAGGTTTTCCATTGCCACAAAAGTTTTGACAACAATTTACATTGACAATAAGGAACACAAAAAGTTAAAAAACAAAGAAAACAATAGAAGGATTATACAATTGCATAAGCGCTGTGGCATGTAATAAATACAGCATTTTTGACTTGCAGAAAGGCAAGGGACATTGAACCAAGGAACTAAATAGAAAACCATTCACAAGTACAGAAGTCTATTGTTCTTAGTTCAAAACATAAACAGTTTGTTTAGTGATGTGGAGGCACACACACACCCAACTTGACTCGCACACACTTGAATACGTCCTCGACACTGAATAATGAGCGACAAAGAGTACAGTGTTTGGATGCAACAGTTTTTCCCCGTAACACAAGGGTGAACCTGTAGTATAAACCTTGAACAAAGCGTATGCGTGTGTGTGTGTGTGTGTATTACTGACACGAGACTTGCAGAAAACTATCAGGCCCAGATTTTAACATGAAGAAAACGGTATTCATCACACACACACACGCACAGTAATTGCAGATCTGTTGGATGAGTTAGACGTGAAGATAGATGCTGAACATCCTGGCGGCTGGTGAATTACATTACTGAAATGTGCTTAGGCAACACATCCAAGACAATGACAAGGGTGATAAAATTTCACATACAGTCTGACTGTACAACTGCCATGGCTCATCTAAACATGCTGTGTCAACACTGGCTTGTCAGTGTCCAAGAACTGATGTCCTCCTCTTCCTGATTAGCCTCCACACAGTCCCAGAGTGGTGATTCACTAAGCGCTAGTGGTTGCTTCCACCTTGTATTTAAATGCTTACGGTCAAGAGAAATAATCAGGCGGACGTATGCAGAGTAAGGACGAACAAAATGTGTAGAGAAACACGCCCTGTAAAACTGCCTCTAAACCCTTAACACTGCAAATCACTGCTAGATCGCCAAAGAACAGTATATAGGCAAACACGTCACGGTTTAGACTTGACAAATGCTGCGCCAGTTAAGTGTCTTTTTTTGGCTTCATATTAAAATATAATTTACATTTGTTTACAAAGTGATCAAATAAACGGACACATTTTACCGCTTAAACAAACAGCATTGACTCGCAAAAAGGACAAAAGCAAGGAAATGAGATAAACTAATGATTTGGACTTAAAAAAAAGTGTACTGTTTTGACAAAACAGCAACTCTGACTTATTCTATGCTAGCGGCAAGTAGAAACGATGCTGAAACTATGTTGCAATGGATATAATATGAGGATGGAGTGGATTCAAATGATATTCATAAAACTTTGGTTACCAATTCTGCTGATATACAGTATGCAAAGTGACAGCACATGGCTGGTATAGAAAAAGTATTTACATATTACATGTGGCAATGATTCAGGGCGATCATCGTTTAATCGGATAGGGGAATAATTCAGAGGTTTCTATTTCTAAAAAGGTAACAATTTATTTCATGGCATCTCGGTATAAAATACTAATAGGAACTGCAAAAGTTTAATAAAAGGGGGAATCGTGTTTGATGAGATGAGGAATCATTTCCATGGATTAACAGCTGCTGAGATGCCATGTAAAAATAAAAAATAATAGAAAAAATGTTCCCCACGAAAAGAAAACCTAAATGTACATTCCAGATATCTGACAATCATAAACAAAGGCTTTGCTTGATCTTAAAGGTTGAAATCACAATAGATGGTAGGATGGACTTTCCCAGCTGTTTGAATGGGAACTAATTCAATGAAAGGGGCTTTCGTTTACATTTTTAAACAGACAACTTCACATGCAACCCTGAGGCAGACAGAACTATGGCTAGTTTGGGGATTGCTCACACCTTTCACAAAGTACACCACTGAACCTGTGAACTTTAATAAAACTGTATTTACGTTGCCTGATTTGAGTGCTCTATTATTCAGAAATGACAGTAAATTAAGGAAAGCTGCAAAACATAATGAGGAAGTTATGAATGGCTGCTTGAATCTCCCAGATAGCATTTCCCACCTTGATTAGGAAATAAACAAAACATCTTCAGTGAGCAGAGAAGTGACTTTATGAATAAGCCACTTTCAGTTCCATCTGAGATGAGGGCTCTGTCTGATGTGGAAATACTGTTTGCCACACAGCAAATATTGTATTCCCACCAACATTGCTTTATAAATAATACAAACAAAGCTGCACAATTACCCTTTCAACATGACTAATCTTGTGAAGATTTTGAGGAATTTGTTGTCAGATTTTCCATGGCAAAGTGCTCTACATTATTCATGTTATAATAACCCTTTCGGCTGTATTCGTATACGGGGGGAATTAATGTAATCAAGTAGAAAATGTCATTTTAGAAATGAGTTTTGACGACATTCAACGTTCACATATTTGTGCCTGGAAAGCCTTTCGGCGCTATGGCTCCTTCATTAGCTGTAAAATCTGAAACAGAAAAACATCACAATGCAAGAGTGGGGTGATAAACTCCAACACACGATGGATCAAAATCAGAGGTTTTAAATAGAAATGGCTTCTGAAATATGACTTCATTGAAAGTACAGTATTTCTCCCTCTTGGAAAAAAAAGAAGGTTCAGGGAGCCCAAACCTCACATTTATTGATTTAGAAGCAGAAAAAAGCTGTGAAGCGTCTCACTGAATCAAGATGTCAACATGTTACATTCACAGTAGTGATACCGGTTGGACTAAAAAAAAAAAGCAAACACGCAAACCAGATGAGACAGATTTCTGTGGCTTTCGCATACAGTCTGTTTCAGACTTGCACACAGGTGCAGGATGTGCTACAGGCCGTCTGTGTGTTCAACAGATAATTTACACGTATGACTAACATACATCTGGGTGGATGACAATGTGTCAGCGATATCGTCATGTTGCAAACCCGCCAATTGCATATGTCGTCTTTTGTCTCTCACTTGAAGTGGCTGGCACCTTTTTATGTAATGCGGAATCTTTTTAATCCAAGATAAAAAAGCGATTCAATGCATTCGCAATATGTGATGTTAGTTCTAGCATTACATTTGCATATTGCTCCTTCTTAGCCACGAGTGTCCCACTGAACAAAAGGTGTGACGTTAATGTTTAAAGCAGAACAGGTGTGGACAAATAAATCACCAAATCTTTGATGGGATATTAAGAGTTGCCTTTCCACACACACCTAAACTCTTCCTAATTGGGTCTGTCATTTGAAGATTTTTTACTTAAATAGGATAAAGGGACTCAATTGTACATAAAACCTTGAACAACTTCAAGAAGAGGGACAGCTCCACTCTTTGATTCCTGCTGCTTTTCTTGTTGTTTATGGTGTTGTGTGGACTTCTCTTCTGCACCAGTCTCTCTTTCTCTCCTTGTTTTCTGGGTTAGCACTCGCCATCGGAGACCAGGAATATCATCGCTTCCTGTTTGCCAATGTCAGCCATGACTGTCGCCAGCTGGTTGATGTTGCCGCTGTGGAAATGTTGCGCCTCCCACAGGTCCAGGATCACAGAGGTTGGGCTCGCTTTGGATGCAAAGAAACTCATGTGTCTGCAGAGCGGAGGAGAGAGGACAAGGCGAAAAATTAGAATGAGAGGATAATGAGGGATCAGGCGACGTGGAAACATCAGACAGGGCAGTTTCTCATTTTCTCTCCGCCAGAAGAGTCTCAGAAAAAAACCTTTTCAGCTGATATTTTACTGTGTGGCTCCTTCTTGTAACTCTGCCACTGTCAGGCTTTATGGTGTGTTATATTGCCACATCCAGCTATGCAGTGTTAAAGTAAAAAAATGATAAAAGGTATAACAACACGCTCTAGCTCTTGAAGCTGCCATCAAACACAAAATGGCTAGCAATTTTCATTTGGAGCTTAACTCCATAACCCTCATTCCTCTTTATTTGATGTTGAAATTGGCCGTAAATCCCATATAGTAAATCCTGTATGGACTTTCACGGTTAAGTCGGAAGTGACCTTTTCTGTTTTAGGAGCACCACCTTCACGATCAAACCCAATCAATGACAACAAAGCAGCGGCCCCCGCCGGTTGTATATTTGATGTTGAGTGGGAGCTGATCCCCACAGCACCTGAAGATGCTTGTTTGATTTAATGGCCTTTTTCTGTTCTCCAAATGTCCAGGGCCTCAACTGTTCTGTAGAGCATGAATGCTATTAAAAAAAAGAAAAGAAAAACAGAATAGTACACACCTTTTGGCACAAATAGAGATTGTGCTATGCGAGTGTTTTGGACGGAAAGGGGGGGGCAGATAAAAACACCACTGTGTCCTGTTCACCTTGAGAGAGGTCTGAGAGTCTGTTATTTCCTCGTATCTTCTGTTTGCCCACTGAAGCATCCTGTGATGGCAATAAACATGTGACTGCTTTGGCAGTGCACGCAGCACAGAGAAACACACTGTCACTTGGCCATTTTGAGTTGGATTATATAGCACAAACAGCTCTCCCTCAGTGTTGTGAGAGAACAACAAAGACAAGTGTTGGTCAAAACAAAAACAACAACATAATAAAGGAAGTGTGGAAATGAACCTCCGTGTCATTATTCAGATTAGAAAAGAAGAGCGAGTCTGGCGTCAGACATGTCAGCCCGGCTGTTCACCTCGCTGTGTGAGACGCCAGCTTATCTCGTATGGCTCAGACGCTGCCGTTTGCACAGTCTTGGGAGAGAAAGATCAAATAAAAAGGTTCTTGGCATTTTAAGTTTTATTGATCGCCCCGTTCCACTAGGTCTGAACGCTTTACACAGTCAGAAACAAACAGAAATGCAGCATGACAGAATGCCGAGGAGCCGCTGCCTTTTCAGGAAAACATGTTGTTAGGGACAGATCAAACGACGGAGAAGTTGTTCCTTCCTAAGGCCTAAATGAGAATTGATTATGTTGAGCCAAACATTGCTAATTAAACCTGTAGTGCATCAATTCAATTTGGAATTAATTGGGGTAAATAAAGTTGATTGGACAAATTAAGCGTTCCTATTTGATTTCATTACGAGGTAGAAATTAAATTGCAGGATGAAGGATCAATGCCTGGTTTCACTTTGTTACAGGTACTCTGGTGATAAAGTACAGTGACTGAGAGAACCAATTGGTCTGAGGTCGGCACGGATCCAAACCTATTCCATCTTTTTTTCTGCTGCTGATAGGCGGCTAGCTTGCAGCCTTTCCAATTACAGCTGTTAAGGAGGATGTAGCAGGTAGACGTTTAGCAGCAGACTTTAAGCTGCTTACCTGTTTCTGAGGGGAAAAGAAGAAGGGGGTCATGTTTTCTTGCAGAAATGATAGCTGTATCCATCAAGACCACATTAATCCTATAATGTTAGCTGAGTGAAGAGAGGATTAGCTCTCTAAGGCATTACTTTGTTTACTTGGAATTCAGGACAAACACTTGTATGTGATGAAGTCGTTCATACGAGTTGATGGTCAAGAGGTCCATAAAATGTAGAAGAAAATATAATAATGAAATTCAAATTTGAACACATGGTGAGCGCCTGTTATGTTTTCAAGCAGTGCACAACCTCTTCTCACAGGGAGTCTGAACAACTGGGGGCTCTCCAGAGCTTTAGTATCTAAGCTGCCTGTTCTGACACGCTCCACTGACCATCAGATCTGCAATCAGATGAGGCATTATGTTCTTGTAAAGTCTGTATTTACCTCTCAAGTTTAAGTCTTTGTGCCAGCATTCTCCAGTCGGCTCCGTTGGGACAGGGGGCATCCAAGCTGCTGCAGATCTTCTGCCTGATGAGGTATGGGATCTGAAAGGCGCTGGGCCCCGCAAGAGCTGTTGCATTATTGTCCATTAACAGAAACTCGGAGTCCAGCGCCCGCGTGTCCTGTTGGGTGGGCAGCCGCGAAGCACGGGGGTTAAAACCTTTAGCCAGTAATAACAATCAAAACGCTGAATATCTGTGGTTGCGAAATTGCTCGGTTGTTGTTCTGAGTGAGCGTTTACGCCGAACGTTACCTTGGCAATGTTGAAGTCCAGGCCAAAGCTCTGCCCCTCCCCCTCCACCTGCCACACGCACAGCTGGCAGGTGAGCTCACAGGTGCTGAGGCTGAGCCGCTCCAGAGTGAACGTGCAGTGCAGGTACCGCTGGGAACCGTTCCAGATGTGGTAGAACGGGATCTCCTGCAGAACAAACATGGCAGCGGCACAGTCAGAACTACATGTCTATAACAGGCCACCTGCCTGGACTCCACCCAGATCACCATTAATTACACCGACATAAACTGCCATTATCAGGTAAAAACAGCTACATAAACCTAAAGCAGCAGACTAATAGCATTTAAGTAAGTAAAAGGGAAATAATGGATCAGGCAGTAAGATTCTTTAACGGGAGTTGTGACTAAGTGGCAAAGTATATTACAGCAGATATCAAATTTGGGGATTTTAAGAGACTGCAGGGTATATCTGTTTTACATTGTTCTTCATTTCTTCTCCTTGCATTCATGAACTGTTTCTTGGCAAAGCTACCAATGATGCTGTGCACGTTGAAACATCGCATCACTACTTTAAATCAAAAGGAAATATGGGACAAAGATATGTACATATGTATAATAACATTTTTGAGGATTGATACTATCTAAGCTCCAGCTCCTGTAGAGTGTTTCCTTGAATTTTCCTCAATTCTGACAATCTCAACATCTTTTTCTCTGCCGCTGCATATTCATGGCTCATTTGCATAACCCAAGAGAATTACAGCAGCAATGCTGGAATAAAGGGGCTCGCAAAACTTCCCACTTTACCCCGAGTTCAACCGCTAACAAGACCTGAGTGGGAGTAAAGTGGGCCTGCAGCACATGGTGATAACCAAATGGGGGCACTGTTACCCAGGCAGATCAGCAACGGAGGAAGCCGGGTGAAATGCACAAATGTCTTCAAGGGGCTCCAGGGAGACTAAAGGCCCTTTTGACTGCACTGCTGAGAGGGGAACAGCACTTCCAAATGAACAGGCACAGTCCAGAGAAATAAGCCTCTGCTCTGGGTGCATTGTTGTTGCTGCTGCTTGCTTGGCACAGTCTGTGTTCTCTCTTTGGGGACTTGGTGCTCAATGCTCACATAGTTACAGCCAGAACATTTTCTAGTCCTCCTTGAATGGCCCTTGTGTTACAGTTTTTGGGCTGCAGTGTTGTTGGCCACGCAGGTACAGAGAGTTGGAGAAAAAGGTGGAGAACTTCCAAAAATTCAGGTTGCAAAGTTCCAGATATTTACATACTGCTCTATATTTCAGCTGAGCTCCCAGAGAGCAACAGCTCATACAATCAATCAGCCGGCACCTTTGGGTATATGCACACAACCCCGCTCTATTATGCACACACACTAAACATGCACAGTTTATACACAGACACCGAAAAAGAAAAAGGTTGCCATGGCCCCGGGAAGTGACTTAAAGCTAATTGGACAAAGGGATGTTGCAGCAACAGACCGATAAAAAGCCTCTTTGTGTTAATCTTTAAAGTGATCAAGTGAAGCCAAAGCAAAACGTGCTTAATTAAGAATCTGAATCAACCAAAATAAACACAAGTTTTCAGACAAGCTAGCTGACCATGAGCTCTCATTAACAATAACAGAAAAGCTGCTCCTGAAAAACTTTTAAATGAATTCACATGTAAACATTGAAAAACTTCTTTAAATTATTCAGCTATTTATTTTCTCTGAGTAGCTCCTTTTATATAAGTTGTGACAGTGGGAACTTTAAACTGAGCATTTCAACAAATACATTAGGGGGACCAATAATTGCTGATGCACTAATTTGACAGATTCAGCCAGGCACTTGTTACATGTCTGTGCTCCTTTTCTGATCCGGTGTGACTCCCTGCCCCTGAAGCCCCCTCCCCAAGGGCCGCCCAACACACCTGGTAGCCGGCTAGCAGCTTGCTCCTCCAGTGTGCCTGGGGCATGTCATGGATGGACAGGCGCAGGTTGTGGTAGCTGTCTTTGAAGAGCAGGACGTGAGGCTCGTCAATCAGCCGGCCCCCGAGCTGCCGCTCCATCTGCATCACCTCCTGAGGAGAGAGGAAGAGGCAGCGAGATGCGTCAGGGCTCTGAGGAAGCACATGCACCGTCACAGCTGTAAAGGTGAGGGAAACTGTGCACAACAGTCTATAAAGTTTTCCTTTTTACAGTTTGCGTCGTACATCGCTCACATATAAAACGACACCATTGGGGACAGGAACATGTCAATACACACAAGTAGAAAATAAAAAGAAATTCATACACACATGCAGCATCCAGAATTTAGACTTTCTCACACATACAAACACTGACATAAACACAGCATGAGCATGAAGCAGGGGTGCAGTATATCTCAGGATCGGTATATAGTGTCCCTGTATGGAGCTGCAAAGGTCTGGACCGACTCGTCTCCACAGAGCTTTTATGCCCCCATGAGACTCATCCCCTGCCTCGATGTGTGCAAGCCCAGCTTCCAGCAACTGCATTTGCGTGAAAATGCTCTAGCCATCCCTGCTGACCGGCTACCTGGGCTGTGATGAAGTAACTGAACGAGCCATTAGTCAACTGCTCATTGTTCTCGCATGGCGAAACTCCTTAATTTCATTTTTGTTTGTGTGCCAGGAGAGATTTGTAAATGCATGCTTAATATTTTAATCTCTGTGGGACTTGCTCAGTGGACCATTTGTTGCCATCCAAATGACCATCTGGAATCGGATGATAATATCCGCCACATTTTCCTCTGATTTATCAATTCGCTTGGAGCTGGATACTGCACAAATCCTTAAAAATCCAGTTCTTTGGAAAACATTGGCATGTGCTACATCACACTTCAAACAGATGAGCGTATTACAACATAGAAACCAGACCTCTGAAATTAGCAGTGTGAAAAGACCTTAGAAAGAAGATATGTTATTTTAATCTGTCTGAGAA
>JAPMNP010651616.1:0-10789 GCA_029874935.1 Atherina boyeri | reverse complement strand
CACACACACACACACACATACACACACACACACACACACACGGACACAAACACAAACATAAATAAATAAATAAATAAATAAAGATAAATATCACCATTGCAGTCTAAACATTTTGTTTTAACTTCATAATTTTCACTACTCCGGACCTTTATAACTCTTGAAAGGTATTTTGATGTCAAGCCAGTGCTTTAACTGCCTCTCTGAAAGTCAGTTTTTTTAAAGTTGTTGTTATGGTCTTTCTGACCACAACTTGATTTCTGTAGTTCTTGTTGATGGCCTTTTTTAACAGATTAAGAAACATGATACTCTTATTTACTTCTGGGCATCAATTACTTCTTTCATTTTCTGCTATTCTACTGCAAAGAGGAGCTACTGTATATGGAGTATATGCAGTATTAATCTTTGAAATTTCTATAAACTCATCTTTTTTAACTGTATCTGTGACCATGAACAAGACATAGCCCTAGGAAGCTAATTAAACTGTGAGTTAGTAAAGTTGTCTAAGAGCTCAAATCTCTTGGGTTGCCCTGCCTCCTCTTCTTCATTCACTGTAACAAAGTACAAAACAGAAATGATTATATAATCTTGCATTTACACACTTACAATTACAAGAAGGCTGATGTCTGCAGGCTTTGTCCCCTAGTGACTGTTTCCTTGTAAAAGTTTAGAAGAATATAACAAAAGTCAAAGTAAATGCTGTCTGTTAACTTTTCTTTGCTGCTTTAAATAGTTAAACTCATCACTAATAGTGGAGGTTTGACAGCTTAATGCTGAGGCCATCATCTATCTGAGTTTCATCTTCAGGAAACGTAGAGAATCTGAAACATTCAGCTGCTTCTAGCCTATAGTCTGAGGTTCCAATTGTTACTTTATCCTCTTTTTTAATCTTTTTTTACCCATCATCTGTACTCCTTTGAATGCACACCCTGTTCTGGCTACGATCCCACTTGAAGCCTTGTGATGGTTTGCTGTATTAATCTCAACGATTCATTTATAACATGTTTAAAGGACACAAGGCCTGAGGGTGCACTATATCAGGAAAACATGCGATATGCGATAACACTGTTGAAATATACGATAAAGATATGATCTTCGATAAATAAAACTTGATGCCACTTTGATGTTTTCTCATATGGAGCTCCACTCGCAAAATTCTCGTGCACAGATGTCTGCTTGACATACCGCTTATGGCATTGTTTCAGGTAATGCTAGATTTTAGTAACTCTTCTCTTTATAATGAATATTATTTGGTCAGTAAAATAAACAGATCACGTACAGTGGTGTCCTTCATCCCAAAGACTAGAGACAAAATTAAAGATGGACAGCCTTTGCATGAGTTCAAAGTTGTTTCTTTACAAACTTTTAATAAATTATGACCAGATTGGGGTTTTATATTTATGTTTGGGTTGTCAATTGTTGAAAATAGTTTCTGTCAGATTAATCAGAGTTTACCTTAATGCACTATTAATGTATAACAATAACAATAATAACTGATTGATTGCACTGAAATAATATGAAAAACAGAATAACTTTCAAATTTCAAGATACGATACCCTTATCACTATCTGTCATAACGTTGTCAGTCCATATATCCATGCTGCTGTCCATTAGTTTATAATGCATTTGCATTTGAAGCTGATTCTCCCGCTTAAACCATCTGCACCTCAGGGATGGATACATTCTCAAGAAATGAGTGCTTATACACCCCATAAAAGATACATTTTGAGTTACATCTCAAGCTACACAAAGGGAGAGATTTTCTTCAGTTCCATAATCAAATCTGTTCAACAAAATTACCATGAAGTTTCTCACAAAAGCCTTTTATTTTCTCATTTTGTTTTCAAATACCTCTCTCTATGATTAAATATAGCTTAGACATCTAGAATCACCTCCTGGTTCTGATGAGCAGTCTTAGCCAGTACAACCTGTTTGCAGCTTGTTACTAAAGCATCTTGTCAAATGTGCACCACCTGTTGTGAATAATATTTCTGAGATAAGGCCCCTCTTGTTTCCTCACATATACTCATATATATTAGTAAGAGCTCTGTAATCAAGATTATTTTTTATTGGAGTCAGGTATTTACAATCACTTTCATAAAAGAACTGATCCAGTTTTCACCAGATAACACAAAGTCAACTGAAGCCACTGTTTTAATGACAATTTATCTCTCTGTCAAAGGCGGTTTCACAAATGAAATCCTGTTCAATTGCAAAGCTGATCACGACATCAATTTGAAAACTTAATGTCTCAGTATGAAACACTAGTTTCTAAAAAAAATGGGATGGACATTAATTTGTTAGAGGTCCAAATTCAGTGTTTGCTCTGATCCATAAGCCTTCCCATCAGATTATGAAGTCAGAGATCTGGTCAGCTCAACACTACATTTCCTACATTAATACACTTGTGTCAACAGTATAACACTAAAGAAAACCCTTTAATTGTTGTTAAAGGCTCTAATGATGCCCTGAACCCAGTTGTGATTGTTGCACCACCTCAGAACGCCACCGTCGTGCTTGGCCATCCGGCTGTGATGGAGTGTATGGCACAAGGCCAGCCGAAACCACTGGTGTCCTGGAGCAGGCAAGGTAAGGCTCGCAAATGTTATTACTCACCTTCTCCGACTTCTCAGTAACTTCCTTTTTCTATTTTATCTCATGCTACACTTAAATAACCTGCAACTCATTTTTCTCAAACTCCACACCAGGATCAGTTGTACTGTTATTTGTATAGCTATTGTTTCACTGATGATATATAAAAGCTTCTGTTTTTCTCTATTTACCTGCAATGATTTGTTATATCAAGTCATTTATAGCTACTGTTACAGATTTTTGACAAAAAATACATTGAAACACATTTTGTAAAGTTTTGGTGGAAATGATGCCACGTCAAAGTTGGAAATTTTCCCTAATGCTGCATCTCAGCAGTTTAATGCTGCATCTGAAATTATTTCCACACCACACCATTTTTGTCTGTTAGAAAGTGTGTTTCTATAATCAGCTCAGCGGAACTACACAGTGATAGTCGGTGCCTGATTAGTGAGCATGCTTTCAGGTATGTTGCCAGTTGATTGGTCATGATTAGAAAATCCTCACACCACAAAATGGTGGACAAATTGAATTAAATAGGGTCTATACAGTGAATAGTGAGTGATTTTCCTCATAGCCTTGGTGTGTGCCAGTGCAGACATCTTCAGTGAACGCACTGAAAAGTCACAGAGCCACCTGTTGGTCAGTTTGGGAGACTACACATCAGAACACATGCTCTTCAAAGCACCGTTTTCTAACATCTAAAAAGCTGAAAAAATGTGCCCCATGCTTTTCAAGGTATGCCTCCCTTTTTGCCCCCTCATCTGTATGATTATATGCCCTTAAACTCTACATCATTTCCTCCTTTGATCAGATGGGAAGCCCATTTCCACTGATGTGGTGGTCCTCGCAACGAACCTGGTAATTAGGGACACGAGGCGTCACCATGCCGGTGTCTACGTCTGTCGAGCCAACAAGCCCAAGACCAGAGAGTTTGTCATTGCTGCTGCCGAGCTGCATGTGCCTGGTGAGAGCCATATCACGATTGCATCTCAGCAAAGAAATATCTTAGACTGGTTTTATCAAGAATAGTTTCTGTGACCATCTTCAGATATTTGTAACTCTTACGTCATGAAATGTTTACTGTTCTTCTGGTCTATGTTTAGGATTAGATTAGATTAGATTAGATTGTCCTTTAGGGTCTGTAGTTCACAATTAATTCAGGTTTTTAAACTTGGTTGCTGAAAATGACTATTCTAACTACCATTTAGGCTGCCCCTGTACAGTAGCTTAGGGGTCATGAAGCCTACCATGAGCTGTAACACGATCCACCAGTCAATAAATACCGAGCTGGAACAGTGAACTGGTAACTAGAGGAGATCAATTGTATTGATTTAGGCAAGACACCAAAACTTCTCACAGTTCAATAATACTTCAGGTCAGTTCAACAACATGAGGCCCTGTAGACGACAAACGGTGACAGAGCTACGATTCAGAATGAAACAAGAAGTGTCCAGGAGAATTAATCAGCGACCCTAATCCCCCTGATAAGTTCAGGAAGGAGGAGGAGAGAGAGTGTGATGAGGAGAAAAAGGAAGTATCTTGGAAACCTGAGCTCGTCTATTCAGTGTATCACTGACAGATAGCATATTTGACATGAAAGAATTCTTCCAGATACTTGAAAAGGCCTCTTTGATTTACTACACAGATGTTTTGATCATCCGTTACAGCAGACTGAGCCTATAAGAGATTTTTAAGATGCCCTTCAGACCATCTAGCACATGCAGGGTATAAAATGCTAGCTTAATACAATAGATCATCTCCATGAGTACGAAGATATGAGTACGAAAATGTAATTATAGAAATATTTTCAAAAGAAGAAAAAAACCCTCACTAATGCATATAAAAATGTATATATACTTATGTAAGTGTATGATGTACTATCCCAGATAAATAACGAAGATGAACATAGTTCAATCTTCTTTAGTGGACATCCACTTTACTTGTTCTTCTTGTTTCTAAAGATTAATAAAATTGATTTTAGGATGTTTTTTAGTTAGAGCTTGGGGGTGGGGGGTGCAGGACTGGATTTATTTTATTGTGCAGAAGTTAAAGTTTTGCTTCCAACTCCTGATAGCCCCTCCAGTGATCCTTCAGCCCCCAGAGACAGTGTCCCTATCACGGGGAAATACAGCCAGATTCCTGTGCAACAGTTCTGGGGAACCTCCTCCTGTGCTGCACTGGCTGAAGAATGGCCGGCCCATCAAGTCATTCAGACGGGTGAAGACACAAAGCCCTGGAGTCCTACTCATCAACCAGCTGGCTCTGGAGGATGGAGGCTACTACCAGTGCATAGCGGACAATGGGCTTGGTACGGCCTGTGCCACTGCCAAGCTGACGGTCATTGTGAGGGAAGGTCTGCCCAGCCCTCCTCGCCATGTGTCTGCTACACCCTACTCCAGCACAACCGCCCTGCTCACCTGGGAGAAACCTGAGTACAACTCCGACCAAATCATTGGCTACTCTGTGCACTGCCAGCGCGCCGCAGGTTAGTCCGTTTTGTAACAGTTTGGTGTATATGGCCCACATTCGTACACATGTGGTCAGCACACAGCTCTTGTGGTCCACACAAAACGAAAATTATTCTTCTAAATATTTTCATCCTTTTCAGGCTCTGATAATGACGACTATCAGTTTGCAGTGAACAATGACACTACAGAGTATCTCTTCAAAGAGCTTCTCCCCCATACTGCATACACATTCTATGTGGTGGCTTATTCTCCCATGGGTGCCAGCAGTCCATCTCTGCGCGTTACTGTAGACATGTTGGAGGATGGTAAGTAATCAAAATATTACGCAGATAAAATAAAAACACAGACAAAAATAAAGGCACACAGGTAAAATAAGGCCACCCTGGGGTGCTACACTTACAAAAAAAGCTTCCAAGCTTTGTAACTCCTCAGGACCTTTAAGAGCTCATGAATCACCACTGTGGCATTTGTCACTTAAAAACAGCAGGAGTAGCCCACTGGAAGCTCAGCTCAGCATTGTTGCTTCTATTTATTCTTTAAAGTCTAATTACCTTCTATAAATTGTTTCATATCACAGCAGCCAATGGCCAAGTCTTTAAGNGTAATTGTAGTGATTGACAAGTAAGAATGTACATAAGCACACAGCTCAATATGTCACTTTGTGCCTTCCTGCAGTGCCGAGTGCACCTCCTCAGCTGTCCATTGCCAGCCCATCCCCTACTGAAATCCGGCTGATGTGGCATCCGTTGTCCTCACAGCACAGTCGAGGAGCTATTACCCGCTACTGCATTGAGTACAGCACACTTAATCGAGGTGAGCAAACATCACAGGCTATGACTGATAACAAGTAAAAAATGTTTTTTTTGTTTAACACTGAAATTCTTGGGACATTAATGGCTAGACAAAGGGTATGCATAGAAAAAACAAGCATGAACCATATGAAACTTAGGAAACTGTGTGTGTCTTTTTCAAAGTGTTGTTTATTTATTAGTTTATTGGTTTTACTGTTATGCTTGAATCTTTTTTCTCCTCTACCATCAACTAATTTGTAGTAAAGTGGTTTTTTTCTGCTATTGCTCTACTCACAGTCTTTTTTGGCTCTCAAAATGGCTCATTGCAATTTAAGAGGCAAAGACTCAGATTGGATTTCTACTTTACATTCAATTCAATTCAATTCAGTTCAATTTGTTTATTGTTCATGACAGTTTCCTACAATATAGTTACAGCAAATACTTTTTTTTTTCATCAGCATAAGGAACAGGAAAAAGATTAATCTTATGAAACCTCCCCCTTTTCTTTACACATCAGAATACATGCAAAAAACTATTTATTCTGACTACCCCTTTCACCAGGATGCATAAACACATATTAAGTCAGCCCTTAATGGAGCCCTTTTTCACAACAGGTTATTCTTAAGAGACAGAGTATTGGTGAATTAGTGCAGAAATGGCATATTTGTTTTAGAAATTATTTGTTGACTCATCAGTTCCAAGGAAAATCGTAACTGTGCAGTTTCTTATAGAGCATCAAAAAAAAATTAATGCTCAATTATTGCATTTGTCAACATAGATATGTTTTTGTGTGTGCCCATAGCAGACACTGTATTCTCCATAGAGGTGAGGGGGAACAAAACTCAGTTCACCCTGAGAGAGCTTCAGCCCAACCAGGTTTACCAACTGAGGATAACAGCTGGAACAGCTGTTGGCTTTGGCGTTCCCTCTGAGTGGGTCCAGCATCAAACATTAGCCCACTACAACCATAGTAGCCGCAGCATGGGTAAGGAAGATACTTTACCTTGTCCAGGGTCCCAATGGGCTCTGATATAAAGATACTGAATGTGGTAGTGAAGGCAACATGGGACAAGACACTTTTAAACTTTTAACACTTTTCAGATGTTCATTTTCTGCTTGTAAGCAATCATTTAATCACATTAAGGAGCTAAAATTGAATCCAATGGCCTTAAAGAGTAACATTTAGGCAGTGTGTAGTTCAACAGGTTGAGGAACCACCCCATGTGTAGAAGCTATACTGTAGCTCCTTGCTTGCAGCCAGCCCAGGTTCAACTCCTGGCCTGGGACCCCTTGCTGGGTGTCATTCCCTGCTCTCTCTGATCCCTATCCAATCAAGTTACTGCTGTATAATGACCACTAGTGCCAACCCCCCTTAAAAACATTTTAAATGAAATGTTAGCAATAGCAATGACAGCCCATTTCTTCTTCAGAATGATCCATCCAGCTGGGATCCAATACTTTTGGCAGAATGGTTCAAAATGAACAAGGCTACAAGGACAAGGAGTCCACACACCTATTTTCAGGTCCCTCCAGTCATACCAGTTTCATGTACATGATATTGCTGGGTCACTTAGATATTTCTCCTAAATCCGCTCCTGTGTTTTTCTAGTGATAAACTTTAGGATACCCTTTTCTCAAACTGGGGGTCCCGAGTTCCATTGGGCTCCCAATATTTCAGGGGATCGCCAGATCATTGTGGAAAATGACATTTATCGAATAAATCTGAAATTTTTACTAGGGCTGTCAAAATAATGCACTGATGCAAATAGTTCTGTGAAACTAATGCAACACTTTAAGTTTAAAGCTGATTGTGACCAGAGCTGGATGGAAGAATTAAAGAACCTGTCGTCCCTTTAGAAGGGAAGTTGGAAAAAAGGCAAAGATGGAATAATCAATGAAAATGCTGCCCTTTGCAGACAGAGCAGAAAGGAGTTTTAGTTTAACCGAAGCACCTCTTTGTCAAAGTCAAGCACACTTTTGTTGAGGCTGCAATTTCAATTTCAGGTAGGGTGGGTCGCATACACCAATGTATGTCATCTTGTGGGTCGTGGCTCAAAAGATTTCAGAATCACTGCTTTAGGTAATTGTCATCTTGAAATGTAAAACTTCACTCCAAATCTAAGACCCACAGGACTCTGGAGAAGTTCTTCATCCAAACTGGCATTTTTATTTTTCTGTCCACCTTTCTTCTATCCTGACTGGTCTCACAGCTGCTAATTCAGAGGAACATCCCTGCAGTTTGATGCTGCAATATCAGAGTGTTGTTATAGGAACGATATACAAAAGGTTATCTGTAAAGCACTTTGTGCTACATGTTATTGTATGAAACGTGCTTAACAAATAAAGTTTGATTTGATTTGATCAGTGTATTTATCCTTTACACAAATTGCATTTAATTTGTTGTTTGATCAAAATATGTTTATGTAGTACATTTTCTTTCTGACATGTAGATCAACTGTACATTTCCTTACATTCCTATACAGATGCAGTGGCATCTGTGTAATCAAGCTGTGATTATGTTAAGTGGTTCGCTATCAATCATATGAAATCCTTTCACATTGTTTTTCTTTTATGACTCTTTTCCCCAGTGATTTTTGCACCCACTGATCTGAGAGTCAGAGCCAGAGTTAATACACTCAATGTGACATGGCATCCTTCACCTAATCATACACTGGTCTCTGGTTATAAACTATCCTATCGAGAGGTGGAGGCTGATGAGTCCAACAGAGAAAGACCAACACACGCCTACACCATCAGGCTCCGTAAGAAGACTAGGTATCATCTGCTCACTGGGCTGGGTAAGTTGTTGGCAGAGACTACTCCAAATGTATTCAAAATGCACTTTTGTCTTTTTGATTCAGAGCAAATAAAATGCTGTTTTGCCTCTGCCTTTGGCATATAGACATGTATTTCAACTAGTTTGAAAAACAGACACTTCTCAGGAGAATATGAATTAACATTAGAATTAGCATTTGATTAAATCATTTGGTTTAAGGCATGTGAGCATCTTTGTCATGTGTGGGTTTCAGGATACATGCACAGAATGTAAACAAAGCTTGGAGGCAGAAAAATCATTCTGTCCTTGTATGTTTGTGTTTGTGTCAGTCCCTGACCGGCAGTATGAGGTGAAAGTTTGGGCATTCAACAAGCAGACTGATGGAGCATCTGTAGTGTGGAAGGGGAGGACAGATAAAGCCCATGATGAAAGTAAGTTTAAATCTGTTTGGTTACGAATAAATGAAAAAATCCAACATACAATACGTGTATATGTCAACCTTCATGGTGTAATAAGAAATGGCAATTAAATATGAGTTTCTCCAAGATTGAGGGGAAATCATGTGTCCTTGTGTTACAGCACCGTTACCTCCCAGGCACCCACCTCCAATGCCGCCGAGCAGCATTCAAGCAACAGCCAACAGCTCCGCCTCCATCTGGCTCCGCTGGGAGAAACCACGATTCAGCAATGTTCGTATCATCAACTACACGGTGCGCTGCAGCCCAGCAGGGACCACCAATGCATCTCTGGTCTCCTATCACACCAGGTCAGAACATTGTGAATGCGGTTATGCCTCTGATTTGAAAGACACACTGGCCTTTGACAGGACAACATGGCTAACATCGATTTGATTTTGAGTGACTCATCTTGTATGACTTACATCACTAAATCTTTAAAAAAATATATATTTTGTGTGTCTGAACATTGAGAAAATAAATCTCTTTAGAAATTATGTCTTTGTAAAAAGCAGTGTTTACAAAGGCACATTCCTTTTTTTTTCTGTCCTCTTTATTTGTCTGTTCTCAGTCAGCTGGCATCCAGACACATTGAATTGCTGAACTAAGAAATGTTTATTTTTTAACATACTTCTGATTTTTTTCATTTTATCTTTATAGAGAAAGTTTTATATTTTCAACAGACTGTAAAGCTCCTTTGTTAATCACAATTTTCGTTGCAGTTAGTGTCAGTTTGAAGTGGCATTATTTGCAGTACCTACATCTGATATCAGTTTCATGTCTTCACATCTGTCAGGATTATTTTTTTAAGTTAGAAAATAGTCTTTACGTCCCTCCTTTGCTTGGCACTTCTTGGTAGAGCATATCATACTATGACCCCAGTTCCAAAAGTGGGATGTAGTGTTAAATCTAACAGAATACAACAATTTGCTAATCTAAAAAAAACAACAACAATATTTTATTCACAATACACCATAGAAAGCATAGAATGTTCATGAAATATATTTTCTCACCTTTTTCTATAACAAGTAACTGTAAACATCTGGGAACTGAAAAAACTAGATGCTGGACATTGGGAGAGGAATATTGTCCCATTTTTGTCTGATTATAGAATTCTTGCTCTTCAAAAGTCCTGGGTCATTTTTGTTTTACTTTGCATTTCATGCTGTGCCAAATGTTTCCAGTAGATGACAGATCTGAACTGAAGTTAAGGCCAGTCCAGCAACTGAACTCTTCAACTATGAAGTCATGCTGTCGTAATAGATACAGAATACTATTTATCAGCCTCTGTATGTAACGTGTAAGGCCTTCCCTGGCATATATATCATCTGGATAGGTGCTTATGTTATGTATACTGTACCTTTAGGAATTGATGGATGGTTGCCAGTTCCATATTCACTAATGCACTTTTATACCATTAGGAGGCAGTTTTTTCCTTTTCTTTTTTTTTAAACCAAAAAACAAGTTAGGTGGTCTCTTTCATCTTAAGTCCTGATGATGTGTTCTCAATGATTGACAGAAATTTCCAAGAATTTCAATTTCTTTATTCCTCTGATCAACAAACAATTATCCATTTTACCTCAGTCCATTTTAAATCAGTTTTTGCTCTGAGAATATTGCAGCATCTCTCTATCATCAGGGTTCCCGCGGGGTCTTAAAAAGTCTTAAAAGCATTGAATTTATGAATTGGGAAATAATACCTTAAAAAGA
>JAPMNP010651612.1:0-10950 GCA_029874935.1 Atherina boyeri | reverse complement strand
CAATATCAGCCAATAAACAGGAAGGAATGATAAAATGGTGTTCACAATAAATAAATACACTATTAAAAATGTAAATAAAAGTGACCAACGACAATAAAAGGGAACAAATGAAATATATAATAAGATGTAAACACCATGAAGGCACTGTATATCACACAGCAGTGCAGAATGGTTCCATCATGCTTCAGCTATTACATTCAAGTGTTTTGAGTGGGGTGATTGTGCTGGAAAGTATGTTAGTCTAGTTTGTATTGCACATATCAATACAGACAAGTGGAGTTCAGTAGTCTCAGCTGTTGAAAGAAAGACTTCTTCAGTCTGGTGGTCCTGCCCTGGATGCTCCACAGCCTTCTTCCTGAAGGAAGAGGGGCAAAAAGTGCATGTGCAGGATGGGTGAAGTCCTTCAAGATACAGGTGGTCCTCGTACTGCAGCTGGTGTTGTACATGTCCATGGTAAACTGAGGTTGGTGGAGACCATTTCCACAAAAATGATGTAGAGGGGAGGGGGGTGTTCTTTTTCTCTTTTTTTCAAACAGCTGTGGTTTAGCATCACTCCAGCCACCTAGCAGGGTAAAAGAATGGCTCATCAAAGTCAGTGAGCTTTGAATCCAATAGTCTGGGGGCCAAAGCGGTGGGTTGACTGAGCAGCATGTCCACCCACAGGGCTGCACTGCTAGCTGGACTTAAAGGGACATTGTGTAACATTTTCTGTTTTTTTTTTACTGGCCAAAATCGATGTCTGCATTTATAAATGTGTCATCATTGGTGTATTATGACTTCCACTGATAATCTGACACATTCTCCTAAGTGAAGAATTTTAGATTTGTTTCTGCATAGGGCGGGTCAGCCGGTAGGGAAGCACCATGACAGCCTGCCATCTTGAAACTAATGGCTGAGTTGTGTGTTATTTTTATTGAATACTGTATTGTTTTTGGTTTTTTATGTTGTACTGTAGCACTTTGAGATTTGGTGTCAAATGTAAAGTGCAATAAAAATAAAATGTATTATTATTATTATTCATACACAGCATGGAGATGACTTGTTGAAGCCACAATTCCATTTCTGTTGGATAGAGTCAACAACACCATAAGGAACTGGCATGTTTTTTTTTTGTTATTGTTGTTTTGAGCATACTGGGCCAATAATATAATAGTAATTGACTCCCTGGATGACATGATTTAATCAGTTGTCAAAGCTTTTTGATACACGGCAGCTACCGTTGTTCCAATATGTGTTTGAAATGGTGATTTGGAAGAGTGCGTTATTCGTTTTTATTCGATGGACAAATTTAATATTAGATGGCAGTAATTCTTGCAAAATGTCCCTTGAACGCGGACAGCTTATGGATCCTTTTGTTTCTTGCTTTCTGCAGAGAGACTACTACTACCAGTACACCGAGTGTGACAGCATGGGGTCACGATGGAGGGTCGCTATCCCTCTCAGTCCAGGCTCCTGCTCAGACCTTCCAGCTCCAAGCAGAGGAACAGACTGCTGTAAGTCCAGCCAGAATGGGTTTGTCTTCATACTGTATGTGTCATCGTTATGTATGTATTCATATGTGAATGTAACATCTATTTCCTCCAGCCTTCTCCTGTCCAGCCGGGATGTTTTTGGAGATGTCCACACAGCAGTGCACACCGTGTGCGGCCGGCTCTTACTCGCTGGGCAGTGGTCTACGGTTTGACCAATGGGACGCCATCCCTGCTGGCTTCACCAGCCTGGCCAGCTTCCTGGACCCCGGGCCGAACGGAGAGGACATTCAGGCCTGTAACAGGTGACACTGACTGCATTGTGCAGATTGATTATAAAACCAATTGCCAATCCAAAATAGAGGTTGGAACACCAGTGGGGGTTTTTATTTTTGTTCCAGCTCATCATGGACGCCACAAGGTGTGTACCTGGAGTCAAACCGTGATGAGTGCACAGTGTCTCTGGTTTATGCGGTCCATCTGGAGAAACAGGGGTCCGTCTCCTTCACCTACCAGTATCCCGACAACAACATTTTCTTTGAGTTCTATGTAAGCAGCAGCTCATAAAATTATATGTTGTGATTGTGTAACCAACTTATGTTCTTCCCTGTAGTGGGTAAAATGTTTTTTATGTATAATCTGCATAAGAAAGAAAGTTTTTGTGACTTATGTGTTCAGGTCCAAAACGAGCAGTGTCAGGAAATGACCCAGACTGATGATCAGAAGTGGATTAAAGTCACTAATAATGGAGAATGGGAGATGCATACAGTGAGTACATGACTCTGCCTGTCTGTGTTGGTGTTGTGACTCGTGTGGATCACTACGTATGTTTAATCTCTTTAAGGTGAGCCTGAAGTCTGGTACAAACATCCTGTATTGGAGAACAACTGGGATACTGGTGGGAGGGAAGATGGTCAAACCTGTCCTGCTCAAAAACATCCAAATAGAGGGTAAAACCGAAGAACGTACACTCATCACCTAGACACTCTGAACTGATAAATTTACAAAGAATGAATGTGAAGAAAACAGCAACATCAGATGTAAAATGCTCAGTGGAGTTTTGAATGTGGATGCTACAGGTGTTGCCTACACATCAGAGTGCTTTCCCTGCCGACCAGGCTGGTTCAGCCCGATGCCCGGGTCCTCGTCCTGCGAGCCATGTCCAAGCAACACTTACTCTGTGAAGGGGGCCTCCTCCTGTACACTCTGCCCTGAACACCACTACTCGCGTATGTACCAGCCACATCACCAACACTAAAGATCACTGTATTTTACACTATACTTGGTCGCATGCAGTGAGAATCAATAAATGAGATGAAGGTTAATGGTTTTATCGTCGCCAGGTTTCATTTCTAAAGTTTGCTTTGCTATGTAAAAAGGCATTTTTACTGGCTAGTTTGTAATGTTAAAGGCTAATAATATACCACAGTGTCAGATACAAGTGGTATTTAAAGATAAGATAAGATAAACCTTTATTGTCCCACAATGGGGAGCTTCTCAGTGTTGCAGCAGCACAGTGGATAGTTTAAAAATAGTAAAGAATTATAATAACAATATAAACAATATATACAATATAAACAATAAATGAATAAATGGTGGGATAACAGCAGCACACTGACTTCGGCTTTAGATTATTTGCTTTAACCATTTGATGCAGTGTTCACTGAAGTGGACTCCTATTTAAAGACCGTTTTCTATTATATGCAGGAGTATATTTGCAAATTAGCCACTTCAGTGGACCTCAGTGAGTCATCCAATACACTTCCACTCACTAAAGAATAAAGAAATTTCTTAAAAATGTTGTATATTCATACAATGTAGTTACCAAATTTTCCTCTGTGATGAAAAGAAGATGATGGCTATTTTCTTATATAATATGTATATTATGCAAATATGATAGAGATATTTTTATAGAACTGATAAAGGTCAATTAAACGGATAAAAAGTCAAATATGATTAACGTTAAAGAAAATCATCACAACAATACATGTCTATAGAAGTAGAATACTATATGTGAAAAAAAAGCGTTTTTTTTAATAATTCATGCCTGTTGGAGGGTCAAACCTCCATTTGTAAAAACATCCCCCAATAAGATTAATAGCAGCTACATAGGCTACATGCTGGGCAAAACTAGGGAAAACTCTCAAATCCAGTAAATCATCTTCATTTACACTGCCTAAAAGCTAACTTAATGATTTCCGTTCCTCAAAAATGCCTGCGAATACCAAAATTGATTCCAAAATTGTGTGTAGTCGGGTTCCATTTTTATGGGCATCAAACCTACAAACATGTCACAAACATTGTTGCAAACATTTCAAAACCATGGATTTGCTGAAGCTATGTAGTCTTTCTTTGGTGTAATTTTCTGCTGTTTAAGATGAAGACTGGAGTCAGTCCAGCAGGCTTTAAGCAACAGTATAAACAGTTATGTACTGATTTGGCGTCACATTGGTTTACGCAATATGTTGAGCGTAATCGGGTCATAATGGCATGCCCATCAGGCATGCAAAGCCTGATGGGCTTGGGCGTAAAAAACGCCTCTGTGGACACGAAACCATAACAAAATGAGCCTTTTGTAATAGAGGCTGCCATGATGGAAAAGGTTAACAGTTTGATATCAGTGACCACAGCACAGCTCATGCCCAGTCAGGTCTGTTTATGACGTGTTTTTGTGCCCCATCACTGCAAGATTGCTCATTGTGTCTCTGTTTGACTCCTCTCTCAGATGAGGGATGGGCAGAATGTAAGGTGAGGCCGCCATGCTCAGAGAGAGATTACTTCCAGATCCACACAGCCTGCGACAGCGAGGGCAAGGTCAGCAGGGCCTGCGTTTCATATTTCACATACAAACACTGACCCCTTTACCTCCAGCAGGACAAATACACTCAGCAAACAAAGATGGCATGAAATGAAAATATTTTTGTCTTTCTTTTTCTAACAAACTACAGATAAACATTTTGTTTTATGTTTAACACTTTACATTTAATGATCATTACATTGATCATTTTGCCCAGTTGTTACACTGCTACATACATTTAATAAAAAGATAGAGGAGGATGTCGCATTTAAATCAATTGAGGGAGTGAATATGACTGTCAGCACTCTCAGTGTGCTGCATTGGAAACAAGAGAAGTTCAGAAATGTGATGAGAGAGCAAGAATTAAATAGCTTACTAAACACTTTACATGTCATCTGATTCATAAACAACTTCCCTGGCAGTCATCCATGACATTGGCCTGTTTTGATTCACATTTCTGAATGAGTAGAATAAAAGTATTTCAGCGGAGTAAAACACCTTTACCCCCACTTGTATTAACCTTGGTGCCTTTGTTACAGACGCAGGTGATGTATCGTTGGGTGGAGCCAAAGATTTGCGTGGAGAACGTCACGGGGGCCGTAGAGCTGCCTGCAACAGGACAGAAAGAGCCCTGCCCTCCCTGCAACCCCGGCTACTACAACAGCAACGACTCCACCTGTCTGCCCTGCCCACCTGGAACCCACTCAGACGGCACCTATGGTAAATCTGCTCCATCAGTCCACACCTGGCATGTTTTGTTCCCGAGCCAGTCACCGCGATACAAACAGTTCAAACCAAGCATATTGTCATTTCTCTACTGTTTCATGTTGATGCAGCTCAAATGTTAGATTTGCCTCAGAACATGCACTTTTCTGTGTGAAGAATACACTTAACAGTTACAAGTGATTGCATTGTTTTTGTAACAAACATTGCACATATATTTAATTTAAAAAACAAAAGGAAAAATAGAAAAAACTGTAACTGCATCATTTTTTGGCTCTTTTCCTTTAAACATTATGGATTAAACTTTCCGATTCATTTCAGTCTCCCTGCTTGCTGTTTGACTCCTCATAGTATTGACAAAGATATTGTCATGATACCAGTATAGATCCAAAGCTACTCCATCTGGTCACATAATGATCGGCTCCATCCATCTTTCTTAATAAAATGTGTTGACAGCTTGATAATGCACCTCAGAACAGATGGTTCTTGTGCAAATATGGTAAAGTAGCAGAGATGTTAATGTTATTGTGCTGTGTAAATAAAACCTTTCTGTGATCTTTGTGTGTGCATCAGCCTGCGCTGAGTGCCCTGCAGGTACAGAGCCGGTGTTGGGCTACGAGTACAAATGGTGGAACGTGTTGCCATCCAATATGAAGACTTCCTGTTTCAACGTGGGTAACTCCAAATGTGACGACATGAACGGTGAGCATAAAACTACCCATGTTAATGTATAACGGATTGAATTTTTGTACAAATACAACAGGGGTGTCCCAAAGTCGTCGAGGGCCGCAGTCCTGCAGGTTTTGGATGTTTCCTGCTGCAGCACACCTGAGTCAGATTGATGGGTCAACATGCCTGGGCAGAACTTAACACCTGAGGAAAGTCATTCAATTTGAATTAGGTGTGTTGGGTCAGAGAGATATCTAAAAACCTGCAGGATTACAGCATTCAAGGACCGGTGCCAGACACCCCGCCATACAAGACAATAACAGATATATAATAGTTATTTATATCTAGTTTTATTAATCCAAGCAGAAACAGTAACCCCCATATTGGGGGATGTTGAGAACAGATGGTGCCAAACTGGCCATTTTCAAGACCTTTATTTTACGGTCTGTACTAAAACCTCTCATTTTGTTCTACTTTACTTTATCAGCTGGATATAGTGGAGACAATGTTCACATATTGTATTGTGATATAAATTTAGAGCTGCAGCAGCACTATCCAAAAAGGATATTCAGATTCATTCTGAAAGTGGTCGTTTTGTCTTTTCTTAAGGCAAGCCTGAAACTTTTGTATTTGTGCTATGTGCCGTCTTGATATATTCTTCACCAATATCACACAAAGTGATATTTACACATCCTAACCAATCTCACAAGTGTTCCCTTTACTATGACTCCAACAGATATCAAATAGACCATGTAGTTGCAGAGTAATACTCATTTCATTATGGGTATGCCATTTTCCAATAGAGGCCTGAAAATAGGCACAGGGCTTAAAGGGTTAATCTGAACTTTAATAAAATTTTCATTGTCCAGAATGCCGATCCAAACAGTTCATGTATGAATTACACACTGTAGTCATATTCCACACTACATTAAAATATAACTACACATAAAAAGAAAAAAAATCGCTGTTGTTAGTCAGTTGTAGCCATCTTGACATTCAGGTTTTATACAAAGTAACTTAATATGTACATACTATGTACTGGTACAAAACTTACTAACTTACAAATATGAAACTCCACAAGTCCTTACTTAAAGTAAACTTCTTACAAGTCATAGCTTGTAACATAAATTCAGCGAACTGATTGACTATCATCTTTCAAAGCAATTAATTACCCACTGTTTACGATTTAGTAGACCAGCCCTAACCAGTGCTTATAGTCTACATTATTTTCTATCAACTAGCTGATTAACAATTATGTACTTTGTGTATAAAAAAATAATAAGCATTTAATTACTGACCTGTTAAAGCAAATGACTTTGAACTAGTAATATCTATCTCTGCTTGTCAGCTCTATCAAAGCTTCTGATCATATCACATGATCTTCATAGGTAAATTGATTTGGTGTTCCGTTTTTTTTATCCACATGGGGTCTCTATTCACCCACATGGATCCAGGCCAAGCAGGAAAAATGTACTGAATTAATGCATGTTCAAATCCATGTGTGTGCATGGTGTGTGTTGTTCATCAGGATGGGAGGTTGCAGGAGACCACATTCGCAGCGGGGCAAGCAGTTCAGACAATGACTATCTCATCCTCAACTTACATGTGCCTGGATTCAAGTGAGTTTTCATAGTAGCTGTGCTTGGCGTATTTGTTTACAGGATCTTGCTGAGTGTTTTGTTCTGAATCTCTTCCTGGGTTCGGTGGCAGGGTCCCAGCCTCACTTTCAGGGATGACCGGTGGTGAGTTTGGCCGGATAACCTTTGTGTTCGAGACCATCTGCTCTGCCGACTGTGAGCTCTACTTCATGATGGTGTGTGCTTGAGTGTGTTGGTTTGGAGCAGAAGGTAGAAATTATATGAGCTTAACAGGGAGGTTAGAAAAAGATAAAGTTTTTTTTTACTGTGCTGTGTTTATCAGTGTAATCCAACCCATGTTGTCTGTGTTGTCTTGGTGCACCCCCTGCAGGATGTGAACAGGAAAAGCACCACAGTGGTGGAGTCCTGGGAGGGCAGTAAGGGTAAACAGTCGTTCTCGCACAGCATGACCAGAAACGCTTCTGCCACATTCACATGGGCCTTTCAAAGGACTAACCATGCTCTAGATGTGAGTGAAAACACACACAAAAGTGAATTATTTACACTAGTAGCCATAAAAGTAATTAGATAAATGAATTGATATATGGTTGCAGGTTCGTCGCTACATAAGCGACATGGTAAAGATTTACTCCATCAGTGTGACAAATGTCCTGGATGGGGTGGCGTCTGCATGTCGGGCTTGCGCTATGGTACCCCAGAACTCCCAGCGAGCCGGCTCCTCCTGCGTTCCCTGCCCAGCTGGTTTTTACATCGACAGAGACACCAACCGATGCCAAGAGTGTCCGCCCAACACACACCTGGCTGGGCGACACACCTACGGCCAGGACGCGTGTATTAGCTGTGGACCTGGAAGTATCAGCAACAAGGTAGCAATATCTGCTCACTGAATTTTTCTCTTTTTCCTTTAAAATGTGGGATTATTTTTATCATCATAATGTGAATAGATTTTTTCTGGTTGTGTTTATGGGTTTGTCCTCTTCCAGGAACATTCCCGCTGCTACAGTGACTGCTCCTTCACCCACACTGAGAACAACCGTACGCTGGTGTTTGATCTCAGCCCCATGAACGACGTGGCTTCTCTGACAATCGGGCCAAGCTTCACCTCTAAAGGAACAAAATACCTTCACCTGTTCAACATCAGCCTGTGTGGCCATGAGGTAGCTACAGCTCATTGGTTCAAAACAGATTAAAGATCAATCAGTGTCAAGCTAATTTCATTCATGTCTTGTTGTGAAGATCCAGCAGCGAAAAGAAATTGGGCCTCTTTACTCATGCAGCCTGTGTGAAATATAGTGTAACCATAGCAACTGATGGATAATTTCCATGCTGTTTCCATGTGCGTGTCCTCTCAGGGGAAAAGAGCGGCCATCTGCACCGATAACGTTACCGACGTATCCAGTAAAGACGACCCCAGCGATTTGGCTCAGTTTATAAACTCTGTGGACAGTTTCATCTGTCAATCAACCATCATCCCATCAGATGGGCGGGGCTTCAGGTTGGCTATTTCTTCCCAGTCCATCAGCCTCGCAGACACTTTTATCGGTATGACGACTGTTTCTAGTAGCAGTATGTGGATCTGTGATAATCAGCTGGGTAAAAGTACTCTGACTTGTTTGTGTTTTCAGGAGCAACCGTGGACACTGTTTTAAACGGCGTGAACGCTAAACCAGATCTTTTTCCAGAAAATTCAAAGTTGGTTCCAGATATCAATTTCTTTTACCGGTAAATAATGAAAGACAGAGAAAATGTTCAAATGCTTTTTGTCTTTTTTTAGTTCTGATTAAGTGTTAACTTTCCTTCAGGTCAACACAGGCCACCGCATCATGTGATCAGGGTCGGAGTTCAGTGATTACAGTTCGCTGTAACCCAGAAAAATCTGAGAGTGGAGAGCTTTCTGTTCCCATGTAAGTATACAAGTCAGGGAACATCTTCTTTGAAAATTTAAATCTTTCAAATTCACTCAAATATTTATTTTCTATTTTCATTCCAAAAGTTCATTATAGTATGAAGTGAATAAAAATACACATGATTGAAGACCACAGATAATTATCATTTTATGTTTAAATTATATATAAAAAAATCATAAAATGGTGTGGGCCACTTTTTAAAAATAAAGTACAAGATTGAGATTTCTAAGTTAGGAAATTTGTGAGAATTTCTTTTTAGAAGAAAAAAAAGCTCATTATTACACCAGAGTACAAATAAAAGAAAGATTGGTAAAAGCAATTTATTAAATCTTTATGAAATAAAGAAAAAAGGAAGTAATTTAGCAATAAGTCAAAATATTTTATAAATTGTACCGTTAAAAGATTTGTAGGAAAATTTAGACATAAAAAAAAAATCCCCAGAAAAACCAAATGATTTTAAATGAATCAGCAATAATCAAATGTTTTTTTTAGATCTAAAATTTTTCAAAGGTTTATACACAAGGAAAAAACTTTATTTGTGTATTTATTCATTCATTTATTAGTCAGTTAATTTATTTATATATTAAGTAAAAATATTTCCCACAAAAAAATATATTTGTTTAAAAGGAAAATATTTTAATTTATTCTGTACAATCTAAAACTTATGTCAAGTGGAAAATAATCAGGAAGTAAAATATGATTTTAGAATTTATTCATTAAGAAATAAGTCACAACATTTAACAAAAAACAAGTGGCAAATACAATGTTTTACAACTGATACACTGTTATTAAAGACTTCACAAAACAGAAATTAAATAAAGGAGGGGAATTCTTTGTACACATATTTTTGTCAGTCAGAAAATATCTGGTTTATCTGGTAAGATTTTCCCCACATTACAGTGTGACATAGTAAATCTTTCAATTGGTCTGATCAATAGTTTAAAACAAAAAAGGATTTAATCTTCATCTATCCAGGGTTCAAACCATCAGATTTTGGCAATTTTTCTTAAACTTATATAATTTTGTTTCAATCAATAAACTAATTTAAAACATGAACTATTAGAATTTTAGTTATATAAGAATCTGAAAAGATTGTCTGTTTTGATCTGTGTGTATTTTTTTTTTGCAGCACTTGTCCTGCTGGAACATGTGATGGATGCACATTTCACTTCCTGTGGGAGAGTGCCAGTGCCTGTCCACGCTGCACTGAGGATGATTACCATCAGATAGAGGGAGCGTGTAAAGGAGGAGTCCAGGTAACACAGAAAGGACATATAATTAAACACCCTAACAAAAGTAGGAGCACCTTAAAATGGTGCTGTGATTTTGTGTCCTACATCTGTGAATTAAGTCTGGATCAGCCATGTTGTCTTAGACGCTGATTTGTATTACCATACTTTCAGTGACTTGATACTTGGATTCAGTAAAAATGGCTTCAATCCTCAGATTTAGAAAAAACCTAGTTAATCTCATTTCAGTTCACCGTAAATTATATTTGAGAGCATCATGCAAACCAAACAATAAAAAAATGTGAAACACATCTAGAAATTAGTTGATTTAAACACAAATAAAACTTACAAAGCCACAGTCAAATTAGCTCAAAATCTTTGAGGTTTAAATATTTGATAAAATCATGTAAAACAAAATTAATCAGCTTTACTTTATTTTATTTAATACTCACGGAAGTTGTTTGTTTAAAAAATAAAGAAATAAGGACAATGGGCCTCATTCACCAATATCTTCTTAAGAATCTTCTCAGATTCTCTCGTAAGCTGTTCGTAAGAAGA
>JAPMNP010651609.1:431-17059 GCA_029874935.1 Atherina boyeri | reverse complement strand
TGATCCTCCATCGTCTTCTCTACTCCTCAGAACCTGAGCGGAGTGGGGCAGGAGCTTGTGGCCCCCCCACTGGAGTAGTTACATCACAACTCCAGTCTGTTTTAGGCTGCCTTTTAGTGACTGCCATTGGTTCACAGCGAGTTGAATGCAGAAATACTCAAAAATGCCAGTTTGAGCTTAATTTTCTAAAGATATGTCCTCTAGCTTCAGAAAAATGCCACAAGAACATGTTAACAACACGAAAGATAGATGGTGCCGACGAGGGTCGCCACGGTGTTTTGGTGCGCTCTACTTTGTTTTGCTTTTCTAGAGCAAGTTTCTATATTCATTTTATAATACAGTTTCTATATTTTATTTTGTTTTATTTTATTCATTTAGGCGTAACAACACCAAAGCAAATTCCATGTATGTACGATCATGCTTGGCAATAAAGTCTTTTTCTGATTCTGAAAACCAGGATTTTCATCGGCGTGGGTCTTTAACACACTTTCCCTTTTCATCAAGATCTATCAAGTAACAACAGCGGTTTCTGTCCACAACTTGTGTATTATTTTCATAGACTAAATGATAAACATCGTACAGTCTGTTTTATTATTAAAAACTTATAAACAATACATATCTCATCAGTCTGGATTGCTTCAAGGTTATAATAATAATAAACACCTCATTTGGTTCATTTGCATGAGATAAGTCCATCAACCCTTATATGTGCATAAGCTTCAGACATGCAACACGCAGGAGAAACATGACACATAATCTGCAGCTGTGTTCATACGGGTCTTCAAGTCATAAAGGCCTGTTGGAAATGACATTCAGCTCCAGCTCACCGCTCACTGACGCAGCTCCTACTGCATTGCAAGGTGTCTGGTCGGTCCCTGTGCAAATAAAGTGTGCAATAACAAACGCACTAAGCTGTCAGTGTTAGACTTAATCAGAATTTAACAAACTACCTGTCATCTCTGCTCGTTAAGAGGATTTGGGATTATTTAGGAGATTGCTGGAACAAAACAGATGTAAATTACCTTGCCGGTGGAGTAACCGCTGGGGTTTAATAATGAGGAGGCTGGTACAGTAGATCTAATATATTGTTGTCACCTTGAATGTTCAGCTAGATTTAATAACTTCACTGGGTAGCCTACTTTTAATGTGCAATATTGAAAAGTACTTTGACACATTGGGGTGTAATGTTTGTTTTAATATCGATATTGTCCATGTTCGGAGCTATGAAACAGCATGACAGCATTTCTATCCTTGCAGCTTTAACATTCTCATGCTAAGCTAAACTAAGCAGGTGGTGTTTTATACAAAGCACTGAAGATATTACAAGTAATTTTTGAATAGGTTGAATTAATATTATGAGGGGAGGATCATTTTGAACCAAAATTACAAGTTTTTCCTCAAGCTAACCCAGCTGTTTAAAGACATGTTTATTTAAGAAAGCTTTTGGTTGATTGGGTCCTCACAAATGTCACTTTGGTTTCTTGTGTATGTGAATGTAATTTTGTGTTGCTTTGTTTTTGCCAACTGTCTTGTTCAGCACTTTGTGATTTTTATCTGCAAAAAGCGCTTTATAAATAAACTTTTACTTACTTACTTACTTACTGTTCTGCTTTCTAAATGTTGCCAAAAAGTAAGAAAGTGAAAGTCAGTGAGATATGGCAATAAGTCCAAAATACAACAACAACAAATATGTTGAAGGCAAAAACATTTGATGTTTACTTGAAAGGGGGAAAATTAATCACTTTTTTCGCATAATATTTTGAGTATTTTTTTCTTAGGAAAAAGCTGCATTTGTAAACTCCTTGGCATGAGAGTCTAATATAATTATCATGTAGACTCCTTTTATAACAATGTAATCAAGGCTTTTAGAAATAACAATAATAAGAGAAAAAAGAATAAAAATCAGATTAATTGTTCCACAGCCATCAAGAAAGAATCCATCTCTTTTGCATTAAAAGCAAAAGAGGCTAGTGGCAGCAGAATGTCATTTAGTTTTGATTAAAACTTCATTATTTGGTCTGATTAGCTGTGTTGTCTGGTGTGTTTTAATAGCCCAAAGGCTTATTGACCATATTAGGAGTCCCAGAGATGTAAACTGCTCTAACATTTAACATTATAAACATACAGCGAGATGAAATGTCGGTTTTAAATGCTGAATGTGGCCTCAAGCTGCAGGCAGAGGCTGAACTTTTAGGACTGTTTTCAGCCATGTTTATATTCAAAATGATTTGACTACCGTTTCCACCCAGTTAAACTGGACACCAAAATTAAATCTAAAAGCTGTTTTATAATATTTCATGGAGTCATGGGTTTGTATGTTAGGTTGTAGAAATCCTCTTAGATTTTTGTGATGGGTTCCAGCTTCGTCCCATTGCCTCATTGCAGTAATAGCAGATGCTAAACATATTATACATCTCTGCTGACAGCAGTTCTAAACAGTTGAGTCGTTTCAGCTCGTCTCTTCTCTCCAACCTGATCGATGTACAGTTCTGTTTTCTATAAACACTGCAACATACACATTCTCTCCTAAACTCTCTTCTGAAGGGACATTTTGTTGAAATGCAGCTAAAAAGTCTGTCCTTGAAATGTTCTGAGCAGAAAGCTATTTCAGAATGAGGAGTGGGAAATGGACCTGACCTTTAAATGCACTTTTGATTTAATCCTTTTAGTTCTTGAAAAAAAAACAGAAACATGTTTATCCACCACTTTTATTTCCCTTCATGATTTTCTTTGTTTTAAAAGCTTTTATTGAAAAGATTTTGTTGAATTCAAGATATTACTTTTTGCTGTCTTTTGCATTTTTTAAAGCATTTTGGGAAATAAAAGTAATGATAATCTTCTGTCTTAGCAGCATGAAGCACGTCATTCATTTGTGTTTTAAAAGCCCAAGGACTTTAGTTATCTAAGAAGCTTCTTAAGCTGAGTCACTACAGTTAATTAAATGAGATAGCTACTAGCTGATGAAGGAGATTTAAATAATTCACAATGCAAAAACGGATAATCATCGTACCAAACTTTTTTTTTAGGTTTGCAGCTTGTTTGAAGTCACAGTAAAACAATGATGGCCAGCACCAAAGCTCATTAAACTTATTAAGATGGAACCAAAATACTGCAGATGCAAAAATTTACTGTGATTTTGGAGTGGTGAGCCCAAAATCGTGGACAGTCTCTGGTGTGAGTTGTAAAGCCTCTCAGGTTTGCAGGTAGAATTATCACTATCCTGCATTTTGCAGAGAGACTTAACATGAGTAAAAGGGGGCATAAAACAAATTCCAAATGCTAAAGAAAAACAAATCTGTATATTAGGGGTGGGGGAAAAAAAATCGATTCACATAAAAATCGCGATTCTTTGTTTAACAATTCTTGAATCGATTTTCTAAATCAAAAAATCAATTTTTTTAATTTTTTTTTTATATACAATTTTTTTTTTTTTTTTTTTTAAACATGCATTCCAGGCTTTGAAAAACATGCATCCTAGACTTTTTATTATGCAGAACCCCTTCATTTTTGTTCAAACTTATTTTATAGCTAGCTACAATTGAGAACCACACAATGTCTTTGATAAAGGCACTTCCCTAAGAATTTAACTTAAATGTGAAAAAGAAACTTTAATATCTTCAATTGTCATTCTGTATACCAAAGCAAATGAGAGTAGATCATGATCAGAAACCTAATAAGAAATCTTTAGGAATAAAATCGGATGGTTTTTTTATCGAAAATCTTTTTGAATCGAAAATCGATTTTAAATCGAAAATCGATTTTGAATCGAATCGTGGCCCCAAGAATCGGAATCAAATCGAATCGTGATGGTAAAAGATTCCCACCCCTACTGTATATGCAAAATATCTACAAAGATGTCTTCTTGTTGTGATGAGGCATTGGAAGGCACTTGTTCATGTCTGTGCTGAGATTCCCCTCATCTATAATGACTCAATGCTTTCTGTGCAGGTATACTAAAATGAAGACGGCAACCAACATCTACATCTTTAACCTGGCTCTGGCAGACGCCTTGGTCACCAGCACGCTTCCGTTCCAGAGTGTCAACTATCTGATGGGCACCTGGCCGTTCGGTGACATTCTGTGCAAGATGGTGATGTCCATTGACTACTACAACATGTTCACCTCCATCTTCACTCTTACCACAATGAGCATCGACCGCTACATCGCTGTGTGTCACCCGGTTAAAGCGCTGGACTTCAGGACCCCACGCAATGCCAAGATCGTCAACGTCTGCAACTGGATTCTCTCGTCAGCCATTGGACTGCCCGTCATATTCATGGCCTCTACCACGGTCACCCGTAAGCATGAGCTTTTGAAACAATAATAATATGTGTTGGAGATTCAATTAGAAATGCTGCAGTCATGGCAAAAATGTGTTCGACTTTCATACATTTTTTTGTAATAGAACATTAAAGAAAACAAAAACCCATCTAAAAATTTGTTTGAAAATGAAAAGTCTTTCTTTGTTGCTGAAGAGTACAGGAGCACAAAACACAATGAAACATACATAGCTAGTTGAACATGAAAGAGTAATCACATCCTCCTGCAGGCTTCAAAAGAAGGCATTTTTTATTTTAGTGTGCACATAACTGCATGATGGCTTAAACCTATATAATAAGCTTATTCACTATAGCCGCTGTTCAGAGTCAATATCAGAGCTACGAAGACTGCATTCTTCGTCTTTGAACAAATGTCTCTGTGAAACTGCAGTGGCATATGGGGTGCAGAGTGTAAAAATTTTGTATAAAAGTTGGAGCCAACACATTTTCATAATTTATCTCACTTTTCTCATATTTACACATTTAACATAACATTTAACCAAATATATAGAGGTAATAAAATGGTGTCATATCTAAATATTTATTTCTAAATCTGAATGTTATATGTTATATTTAAATATCAAATTTAGATATAAATATTAAATCTAAATCTTGATGTTATATCATATCTAAAAGATAAATTGTATATCTAAATGTTAAATCTAAATATAAACATTTAATCTAAAGCTAGATATATATCATATCTAAATGCTAAATCTAATATCTTAATGCTAAATGTTAAATCTAAATATTGAATTTAAATCTAAATATATGTTAAATTTTAATTTTTTACATAACATAACACTTAGATTTATATTTAAACATTTAGAAATAAAATATTTAGATATGACACTATTTTTCCCTCTATACGTGTGGTTAAATGTTATGTTAAATGTTGGAAAATGTGCTAAATATGAGAAAAGGGAGATAAATAATGAAAATGTATCTTCAGATATGGCATTCAAACACACACCACCCCTTACGGAGTAAACACATCTTTAGGCCATTAATAATGGTTTATTGTGTTGATGTGTTAACAAGTCTTATGGGTTTGTATTTAAATATATCTGTATATAAAAGGAGTTAACACCAAGTGGCTGCAAAATTATTTATTGGATGTTTATGTCAGTAATCAAGCTAATAGCTGCAGCACTGCTGTAGCTAATGAGGATCCTTTCAATAATTTTTTTTTTTTGTAAAAAAGCAGTAATGCTAAACTTTCACTAGGTCTATTTGATAATTGTGAGGATGTGTTGCTTTAATTTGTGCTCTTTATTCCTTTTTTTATCCTAGCTCTACATACTTTTACACTTATTAGCACTTTTACAAAAAAAGGCTTAACACTAATTATTTCTTCTTATGTAAAATATACACAGAAAATGAGCATGTGTCTCCCTGCACAGATTCCACCATTGTTGACTGCAAACTGATTTTCCCTCACCCCTCCTGGTACTGGGACACCCTGCTGAAGATCTGCGTATTCATTTTTGCCTTCATCATGCCTGTCCTCATCATCACCATCTGCTACGGGCTCATGATCCTGCGGCTCAAGAGCGTGCGAATGCTGTCGGGCTCTCAGGTTAAAAATAATCTTTTTTTTTTCCTTCTACAAATGAGGAAAAATAGATTACTTACACAAAATGTTCATATATATAATAATTATACTGTGTCCAAATCACATAGAAATTAGGACATTTTTAAAGCTTGATTACACCTCCTATGTGACTTTTATTACTATTTGAAATGCTGATTGATTACATGTTTAAGACTAATGAAGTATCTTGGAGGACTGCTCAGGACATGCTTGGAAATGCAATCGCTCTCAAGACAAAGCAATTACAGAGAGTAAACTTTAGCCTGTGGCTGTGTTTCCATTTTAATCAAACATTTAACACTCACCAGCCTCAATTTAGGCAAAGTGGAAAACTACCTCTATATTTTAAAAGCATCAATGCCTATGGATTGAAATTTAGAAACTAAAAATGGCATCTGTCTAAACAGCAGAAAGTGACATGTACCAACAATACATGTTCACTTGTCATTTGGTTAAAATTATGTATTATTCATTCAAAGTTAACTTTTTTTCGTGAAACTTTGCAGTTCAATCTCTCGAAAACGTGTCACAATGAAAATTTAGAAATCATTAGATGGCTATGTACATGCTAAATTACTTGTTTTTTAAAAGCCTGTGTTCAGGTGATATGATGGCAAATCCAAACCTTGTTTTTTTTCTTTTATTATTTCAAAGCCCAACTGGGTAGTTTAACCACATGCTTCTAATAACTCAACCTAATTACAGCATAAAAGCAAAGGGTCTTAATTTACATAATATGGGTAAAAAGTCCCTTACAAACTGACTTTGTGGCTGTCCACAAACCCAAAAAATAGTGGATCAGATGGACGTCAAACCCAGATCTGCTACACCCCTCTTACATCCTTAAGTGTTTCTTTGTAGAAGTGGCAGACATGTCGTGCATGTCAAGGTTTTGTGAAGGAAATGTGTTTTTGCATTGGTTTTGTAAGCTTGAAATTTATGTAAAAGCCATTGTTGTAAAATATCTGCAGTGAAATAGACAACAATAACCCTGTTTTGTAAGAAAAAAAGAACAAAAAAGAACTAATCACAGATTTAACACAAAACTATGTCACTTAATAGCAAAACATTCTGGTTTTCAAAGTGTGGCTTAGAAAATTAATTCAATTTGCATACTTTTTTGGCTTTTTCTTTATAAGATCAAGAAGAGAAAAGAAAATCCTGAATTCATGGGGTAATTTGCATTTTTAAAACAAATGCTTGTACACGTTTTAAAATGCAAATTATTCTGAATATAAAACAAAGTGCTTCAGCAACAGGAGACATGCCAATAAAAAACAATGTAGAGGATTATAACTCTGTCAGTTAAACTCAGAATGCAGTAAAAGATGTTGGCTGCTCCCAGGCAGCTGTTGGAGCAAGTACAAAATATATGGTAAGGTAAAATGGAAACATACAGTAGAGTAGACTAAGGAAGACATCAAAGCATCAGGATAGTAATATAACGTACTGTACATAACCTTGAAAGGCTACAAGAAAAGGGAAAAATATCTAAACAAAAACAGGAATCAGTGTTTGTGACCAAACAGTTAGAAAACAGCTAAAGGAAATGGGATTTACATCTAGAAAAGCCAAATGTTAACCATCACTAACACCTAAACAGAGGAAAACAAGATTACATGAATGAACATGGGGAAAGAGAAGCAGTGGTATTTGGATGACAAGGTGATAAAGGACCAGAGGAGATGTTAGCCATTACCTCTACAGGAAATGCACAGGTGGATGATATTTAGAACATGTGAACACTAAGTCCATCAACAGAAAGGTTGTTGGACTCTATGATATAACCAACAAAAAGTCCCAACCTCAGTCTGAATTACAATTTATGGTGAAAATTGGGGGGAAAGGGTTTGTCACAAGGCTTTATCCTCAAAGTTTATTATTTTTCCTCATGACTGAGTGCTTCAAAACCTATTTTCTTTACGTGATGTATAAAATAATGTTTAAAATGACAATGTTATTTGTTTTTTATAAGTGTGTAATGAAGCCTGAATGTTTAGATGTTAAAAGATAGTTTTATGTCATGAAAATTAGTTTCTTTTTTTGGTTTGTTTTTTGCTTGTATTTGTAATAGATAGCAAAACTAACAATCCAATAAAGGTTCCTCCAGGGGTTATATTATAAATTCAGGAGCTAGAGGGTATTGCATATTTTAAATGTTATAAATGAAATATAGAACAGTTACATTTATATTCCTTTTCAACTTCTTCTAGTCTTTTTGCTTTGCAATGTGATCCTTCCCTCTATGAATTCCTCCCTACCCCACTTTCATCAGTTTTTTTCTCACCATGTGATCCCACTTGTCCTCAGTACTGAACCATTTACTGTACCTCTTCTACACTCTTACCGTAATTACACTTACAGGAGAAAGACAGGAACCTGCGTCGAATCACCCGCATGGTGCTGGTGGTGGTTGCCGTCTTCATCGTCTGCTGGACCCCCATCCACGTCTTTGTCATCATCACAGCTCTGATCAACATCCCCAGCTCCACACTGCAGACAATCACCTGGCATTTCTGCATCGCTCTGGGCTACACCAACAGGTAGAAATCAAGCACAGATGAATATGCTTCTTGTTATATTTAAAAATTTGATACGAAAATACGATTGAGGATAAGACAAAAAACGTAGGTTAAATGTCATTCTCGATTTGCTGCTTTGAATGATTCTTATCATTTTAGAGAGTTAAAAAAAAAATCATGTGCAAATCAAAGATGACGTTGAGATTTCATGCTTTTTTTGACAATTTGGTTAAAAATATTTTGTAATAAAGCTTAAAATACTTTCAAATTTTACACTCCGCATTTTACAGAACAGAAAAGAAATCATCACGACTTTGGAAGGAAGCTGATTTTTTTTCCTTTCCTTCTACAGTAGTCTGAACCCGGTTCTTTATGGCTACCTGGACGAAAATTTCAAGCGTTGTTTCCGTGAATTTTGCACCCCAAGCCCCTCAGTGTTAGAAATGAAGAGCTCCAGAACCGGCGCTTCCAGCCGCAAGATCCAACAGCTTGAACACAACAGTGCAAACACAGTTGACAAGTCCAATCAGCAGGTAGTCGGTGTCTGTGTGTGCACGTACCTCTGCCTCAATATGGGCTTCAATGAATAATGAATGAATCTTTCTTTCTTTTTTATTCTTACTGCATGGGTTTTCATTCATCATGTGTAAAAAAATTTCTACATTCTGAAGCATATTTACAGGCCAGTTTCTGCCAGACTGAACCAGATATCCACAAACCATTGTTTTATGTTTTGTTTTATAAAAAAAAGAAGCAAAATGTGGATTTCGTTATATTGTGTATATTTTAATAGCCTTTTTTTTCCCTCCCTTTTTTTAACAGTAGCAGATTTCTTAACTTCACTAAAAATCCTATTTTACAAGGTGCTTATTTCCATTTTTGGCTGCCTGTATCTGACAAAAATCCAGATGAATAGAGACCCCATTGGTAAAATAATAGACATCATATTCCCTTTTCTTAAAAACCCAACTTTGCTTAATAATTCAAAAAATAATAGACATCATCTTCCCTTTTCTTAAAAACCAAACTTTGCTTAATAATTCATGTGAGGATCATAAATCTGATACGAGTGAAACCAGGATGCTAATTCCTGCTTCACACCAGTATCTGGGATTTCTGTCATGCAGATAAATAGAAAATCTATGTAGGGGACATTTAGGGGACCATTAGTGGGTACATCATGATTCAGACTTGCTCCCTCCTTCCTCTGCAGGTATGACTAGCTTTGGAGGGGTCGTCGGTTGACTCTCGCTGTTGTGGCGGTGTTGCCAACGACGATCTCAACTCAGAAGTCACGCAGGTCACCACTGGGCTTTAACCACGCTTACACAAACCAAACATGACGACATGAAATCCAAAACAAGGCTCAGACTGATCGGCGAAGACCACTTTAATGATGTGTTGCCAGATTAAAGGAAGGCTACGGTGATCATTAACCTGCCAGCCAGTGTTTACTATACAGCTGTGCAGAGCATTTACCCCCACCGATACTGATCATTAAAATGTGTATGCCTCCCTAGTGAAAAATGTTGCACTAAATTGTATCAATACTTTGAATCAGTTTCCATTGGTATTATTGGTAAAATTATATTATTTAAATAGAAATATTATACAGTTAGCAAAGGAATACACTGATCCATGTAACCACTTTTACAAGCCAGTTATATGATGATGTTTAAATTCTTTCTGCCTCATTAAGCTGAGCATGCTGTCCTATCCCTCAGCTTATCGCTAATTCTTTTGGTTGTAAAACCAAATCACTTAATTGTCTTTGTTCATATGCCTTTAAGCCACTATCACTTTTCCTCTAGACATCTTTATGAATTATTTGCACTCGTGAGAGAACAGCGTAAGTTGTGGGAAATGTGGATCGATGGTGATTTCTGCTCAAGGGGGTGTGTGACTTTCTGTCCACATGAAGACTTTACTGGATGCAAAGCTGAATTTAAAGTCGCTTGGACCAGCTGTGCTTGTTAACGGGCTTTTACAGTATGTGGCTTCAGTGGGTGCTGACCTTTTCATTTAAAACGCATCCACTCATCTGCTCAACAACTCGCCGGCTTTGGCCTCTTCAGGATCTTGAAACGTGTTACCGTACAACTGTGCTCTTTCATCAGCCCATTTCGATTTTCATTTGATGATATTACAAACAGTTTAATGATATGGCATAAGACTATTTGTGCCCTATATCAACAAAGCCTGACAGACTCGTGAATGTACAGAAAGGAAACCGTGATGGGTCTTTGTGCTGAACTGTGGACGCTCCAGCCAGCAAAGAAAATGCATTAAGTTATTTGTACAGCTCACAAAGCATGCTGTTACGGGACAGAGTGCAAACACTCCGCTCTATCTATGTATGATTAACCACAGCCTAACAGCCATTACAGCAGCTATGGGTTTAAATAGAGTCACTTCTCACTTATCAGGTGAGAAAAGCAGGTTTGTACATCTTGTGTAATCTTAAAAAAAGATTTGCTTACGCTTGTATGTTGAACTGTGTACTAAACGTGCAAGATGCCTTTTTTCTGTGAATATTTTTTTTCAGAAGCTCTATAAAAACATGAAAACGATTGTATTAATCTCCCAATGTAAAAGTACTCTCTTGATTTTTTATGTGAAACCATGACGATCATTGTGCTCCTAAATAGATTAATAGATTTAGTCTTACTGAATCTGCCTTTTTAACCGAGGATATATTATTGTGTAAAACCTTATACTGTGCTATTTGAAAATGTGAGTTTAACTTGTTTGTTTTGTATTTGGTGTGAAAAGGTGATACAAGTGCCACATTTTTGGTTCGGTTTCTTAAAATATTATACAGCTGATTATTGTTTTTAGTCCTTCAGGCTGTTCGAGAGAAAATAACAATCCTGAGAGAATGAACAGAGTTTACTGTGAGGGGGTGTGAGCTGTCACATGCTCTGTCACATGTACATATGTTCATAGTTTGTTCTTTTTTAAATCTTGTTCTTTGTATGTGAAAACAAATGTACATTGTGTGCAATTCACACAATGAATAATGTGAATATAAACGTTGAGGAGCCAAGTTTTTACTGTCATGCTAACAGTTAAAAGAAAATTATGAGTAATGTTATGTCACATCACAAGAGGAAAAAACCTGGTCTCATGGGAAAAAATGTGAAATAGGAATAAAACAAATAAACATCCTGAAGAACAAAAGGGAAATCTAAAACAGAAGTGTAAAAAGGATCGTTTCAGATGGGAGAACAATGTAGGTGTTCTGGATGATACGTGTGTGTTACATTACTCTACTGCTAATCTCCCTTATAAAGATTAAAGGAGACATTTTGTGTCCTTTTCTTTTTTTCTCCCGCTTTCCCCGAGGTCTCAATGAAATCTTATGTTTTAGGTCAAAATACCACGGTGATGGAGGGCCTCTGCATTCTTTTTCCAGCCTTTCTTTACACTTCTTTATAGCAGCTGGCTGTAGGGGGTGAAGTGAATCCCTCCAACCCTCTCTGTCAGTGTTTGCCTCCTTTCAGATTGTTGGGAGGGCGTCCAGATGTAAATTTAAACAAGTTATATTTGCAAAGCTCTAAAGAGTGTTATTTACTTATGAGAGAGAGTACTGAGCCTCAGAGCTCACACCAAACTGATTTTTTTTTTTTTTAAACAGATTTTTTTCTTAAATATTTGGCTACAGAAACACAGCAACACAGGTTAGCAGACTAAACTAACATGAGCAGCTTTAGTGCAATTCTTCCCTTGCTATCAGCTCATTAAATCTTCACTTTCAGTCTTATTTCATTTTGCTATACAAGTGGGGTTTATGTTTATTCTTTTATTTATTTATTTATTTTTGTAATGGTGGGTTCCAGTGTTCAGTTTTTATGCTTTTAGGGACTGTCTGATAACAAAAGGGACACTTTGAATTTCTATTTCCCAACTGGAAAATAACAATCAAGGAAGTATCGTTTGGATTTTCTGGTTGGAAATTTGGATCTATTGATCCAGAATAATACAGTTTTGGCCAGATAGAAACATTGTTCATTTTCTATTCTTTCCAAATAAAAACATTAAACAAAGTATGGTCCAGCGTTATTAGCCAATTTCGTTCTTAAGTAAACTTAAAATTTAATGTTGATAACGAGCAAAGGAAATCGACTCCTAAATGCAGCCTGATTTGTTGTTGTGTGATAAAGCTAAAGATCCATAATTCAACTTGTAGCTGATTCCGTGTCCTAACATTCAGCTGCAAATCTGAATTCAAACAGAAGGACATTTTAAGAGCAGTGACTGCTGAGTTTCTGAGTTGTTGGTTACTTCAGACATGATTATATGCTTTTAAACACAGAAAATCGGTTTTCTTTTTTCACCTCCAAACAGTTGTTTTGTGGCAGTTTCACAAAAATGTCGTATTGCTATGTAACTATTCCTTCATGAAGTTACTTTGTTGTCCATTGAGATGAAGAAGAGACAATCATGATTATGTCTTGTGATAATGTCATGTCTGCTGTGAAACTGTTGAACAGAAAGGTGATGGGTTGACATCTCACCTTGTTTTTTCACCAACAGTTCAAAGAACTCTGGTTTAAAGAATCAAACACACTGAAGTGCCCATAGCTTTGACTATGAAAGAGTTGATTGTTCACGTTGTTATCTGACTCATGAATTGACATTTCTCTCTCTACGTTGTTACAATAAGACATTTTACAGGAAATACAAAGCTCAGTGTTCATTTTCCAGAACAGTTAACATTAATCTGGTTTTCACGTCAATTTCTTCACATGCGTAACTTGTGTGCATGGGATGATTGTCCAAGTCTTAACAAAGTCCAATATCACAATTAGATGATTTATTTCTATTAATATGTATATCATAATAACAAGTGGCTTTGACTGAATAAATGCTAAACAGAAAAAAAAGCCAGTGTTGCCTGGTGCAGCATTGGATCTGCAATTCAAATCTGTCAGTCCTTATTTTACAAGGCTGTTAATGTTAAATCATAATTCCTGAAAAAAGGGCCATGTCTGATAGAAATACTGGGAAATATTTTTTAATTAGTAATGGAATTTTTCCCCCCATGTTTACATGGATTCTTAGGGCCTTTTTCCACAGTTTTACTTCTGAGTACTGCTTATTTAGCTGCATACCTCAGATGCCATTTGTGAGATTCTTATCTCAAAATGCTAGAAACAAATAACAGACTTCATGGAACTATTATTACATTATAGCTAAAAAAAAAAGGAGAAAAAAAGTTGGCGCACGTTGAAGGACGCCACAACAGATCTTCAAAGGCTCTGTGGATGGAGAGAATGGAGATTATGTATGTAATGATTATGCTGATTGTAAAGCATTTACATTAATTTAGATTAAGATAAAGAAAACTGATACACATTTGATTAAAAAGGGGTTTTTGGCATGAGTCACGTTGCTTTGGCAAGGTGTGTCTCCTTGTGCACCAGAGAAAAACATGATCTCATATGACTCAGTCATGACTTATTCCAGCTTGTAATTGCATTTCTTGTAATCTAATGTATTAATTATAATTTATCATTTTTTTGGATGAAACACTGAAACACTACCAGTCTCATCAGTGTATTGTTTATGGAATAAAGTGCAAGTCCGAATCTCACTGATTGCCTTTTTTCTTTTATATAAATAAATAAAAATCTCCATTGTGCTGTCTTTTCATTCAATGTTTGAGCAATTGTCCCTCAGCTAAAAATGAAACGCAGCTTCCTTTTCTGGTCCACTCAAAGAATTATGGGAGAAATAATTCATTTGGTGCATAAATAACTAGAGAGAATTGTTGGTTTAAAACAAATGATTAATTATCAAGCTGGAAGGGGAGTTCATTTTCAGTGAAATAACTGAGATTTTCAAAGAATAAAGTCACGAGTTTCCAGGAAAGATTTCTCTGAAATGGTAGAGACAATAAATTAATAAATTTAGTCTGTTTTCGTATTGATAGTCCTGTTTCACAAAATAGATGGAATTTAGATTTTGGACTTAAACAATAGGAATTTTCTTATGTATGCATTTAGCAGCAAAGTATAACTCCTGGTAGTAAAACTGATTATTTTATCATTTAATTGTGATTTGCCCAGAGTTAGGCAAAAACAAATTCCCCACCCCCCAAAAAAAATTACAACTTAGAAATTTTTGTTCTTGCCTTTAACAACAGTTTTACTTTAAATGGCCCCCAACTGCTATCACACCTGGAACTGTAATTTATGATATACAGTATGTGACAGCGACTGCTATAACGTTCAGTGAGCTCTATATTTAAGCCATTGGGTCCTTCATCAGCTGTGCATGTGCATGCATGTTTGGCTATGGGCTGAGATGTCTCAGCATACATTTTGGTTGCTCTAAACCGTCTGTGTAAGATACAGCAGTACGTAAACAACACACTGGGTCTCATTTACAAAATGGACTTAGAATCAGTTTGATTAAGAGTGATTTTATATGTGTTTGCTTATAAAAAAAAATTACTTTAATGTGGATATGATTTCATCTCCAACCAATCTAGCTGGTTGCAGCTTAGGACACATGCACCACAATCAGTGTTGAACTTTGTAAGATTTGTCTTTGGTTGCAGCCACAGCTCTTTTTTATTCATCTCACATAATACACAGCAGCGCCACACTCGCATGATAAATCTTGCTTTCATTTTGCTCTTTAGTCTGCAGAATAAAGCCTGTCTACCACCTCAGTTATATCCTTTACCAACGCTTTGATCTTGTCTGTTGAGAAATATGCTCATTTCCTTTATGCCTGACTTTTTCCTAACTAAATGATTCATGATGGATTATATCTGGACAATGGAAAGTTAATTCAAAATATATAGTTCATGGATGCTTAGCCTACAAATAAAATCCTTTGGGCCAGTTCTTTCTTGAAAGGTGTTTGATTTAAATTAACTGATGACATTATTCTGCATCCATCATTTGAAAGTGTTTACTTGAAAAAGTGTTTTCTGAACCTTTAAAAACGATCAGACTGATATGTTTTGAGTAAAATTTATATTCAACATGAACTAAAGACAGTTTTTGCTCAACTTGATTTGAATGTAGACACCATCCATGTTTAGTGAAGGCATCTGAACCACTTTTTCCAAAAAACAAGTCTTTATTACAGCTTCTGTTATTTTGACTCCTTTGTGTATTTTAAAACTTCTTGAGATCTCCACTGGAAAAAAGAAAAGAAAAAACAGTGCTTTAGTTTGTAACTTGTAGCAACAAAATAGATATCTGATCAGCCATCCAATCAGGATGTGAACTTATCCTCATGCATTTTATCATCAGTTGGTTTAACATAAGATGCTGGCATGGACGGCAAAATACGCCAGGCATACATTTCTGAGCCTTGCACTGTCTGACCGCCCAGACAACTAAAACCAGAGGTGTGAACACTTCCAATTTGCATGAGCAAGTTTTATTTGATTAACTTCGTAATTATTAATGCTCAGCTTTGTTTCATGGTGTTGTATTGTAAGCCCCGCCCACCACAGGAACAGATGTTATATTAGTTCCAAGTGCAGTCATGTGAACAAAAACTGTACCCTCTTTCAGTTTGTTTTATAGAACGTCACAATTTTTTTTCCTTTAGAGAGAAGCTGCCTTCTCCCAGCAACTCCTCAAAACAAGCCACACTTGTTCAGTTGTATGATCCTGAACTTTAATGTTAAAATGCTGACTGATGCCTGTATATCTCAGATGTAGCTCTTGGAAATTCTCTTTTTTGGGATAAAGTTCTTTAAGTCTGCTTGGGATGAATTTACTGGGATGTCCACTCCTGGGAAGATTGGCATTTCGTTAGAAAATTCCTTTCTTCTTTCTGCCTTATTGTGTTAAACACCCGAGTGCTCCAGACCACCAAACTTTGCTTTAAAAGAACTGAACTGGAAGATTTTCTCAGTGATGCACCCCCTAATGACGGCTAATTCGGCATCCATCTTGCACCCTATTACACTGAGCTGTTTCCAGCCCATAAAAGTCAATCCAATGTAGACTTTTGTCTCATCTCTTTACTTTTCTCTCTTATGTTCTCATGCATTCATTTGTTGACTCAGCCATGGTGCACTTTCATAGAGGTGTGTTGATATGAGGTTATCTGGCACGTGACATGGAGCGTAAAGCAAAACTTAGCTGCAACATCACAGCATTCCAGAAGCAGTAGTTGTGAAGTGAGGTTCCTCAGCCTTGGGAAGGAACAGCTCCGGAAATG
>JAPMNP010651597.1:1127-13880 GCA_029874935.1 Atherina boyeri | reverse complement strand
TACATATCAACTAGTCTAAGGTAAGGTAAGAACATATGTCGGTATGTAAAGACGGTGGCCTATTCCTTTAAGATGCCTAGATATTTATAAGCGGCCGCAAACTTATTATGGGTGCACTGTGTAGTTGTTATGGAGGGGAGGATTGCAAGCACCTTTTATTTTTGTTAGAGAACACCATAGCATATCATTCAGTAAAGATTTCAGATGAAAGAAGTGGGATTGAATGATGTCAAAAGCAGATTAAATATGTTCAAAAAACCATGGCGATTCTAGCTCCTCTGCAATTAATATCTATCGTCACAATGAATAAAACATCTTTATTTTTGTCGTAGATGATGTGTTCTTCTCCATGGCGGACATGGACATGTCTCACAGCTTGTCCTCCCTCCCTCCCCTGGGTGAACCACCCACTGTTGACTTGGACTTGTCTCTCAACAGTAACTACTCTGCCTCCCCAGGAGAGTCTCCGTCAGGAAATGCAGCAGTAAGCCGTAATCCGGAAATTCTCAACAAAATTGCCACCATAAAATGTCTTGTTATGTGAATACTGATCAAATCGGGGGTTATTTCTTTGAACATGAGTGTCTTTGTGTGTTCCTAGGCTCTATGGGATGACTATATGGATGTGCCTCGGCAAAAAGAGAAGCATACCAGTGAAACTCCTGTCCAGTCACGGGATACACAGCTCACTCAGAAACTAATGAGACAAACTTGTAAGCAGTTCAATAATGTGATTAACACGTACATGCAAAATGCACAAATACCAGTCCCTTTGTGGCCATTGGTGGAAGGGGAGGATTAGGTCATTTCTTTGTATAATAGAAAAGTAATTAGAAGCCAGGGAAATCAGCAGGCAACTTCTTATTTTTTTTTTCACCAGTAAAGGTTTATTTTCTTCTGCCTATATGTTGTACTTGGTTATTATTTGACTTGAGTATTTGTTGTTCTCTTTTAGCCCATCCATCCAAAACTCACGGGGATGAGTCCAGACCAGAGCTGGTGTTGAGGTTGTCACTTAGCAGCTTCGCTGTGTCAGTCCTCCACATTGACCCACTCCCACAACCGCATGCTGCTCCCAGCCCTCTTGGCCCGATGGCTGGACACTTCTTTGACATGGTGGGACCAGGCCAGCTTTCCCCAGATGCTTTCCTTCAGTCTCGGACAGTGTTCAACCAGGCTTGTCCCCATGATCACCTCAGGTGCACTTTTACTTTCCACTTGTTCCTTTTTGTTCTGGGTTTTTGTATTCTGTAGGCCATATGTGTGATTTGAATGTGTAAACATCTGAACAATCTCTGCTTATATTTACAGATTTGTTGGCCAAGGTTTGAAGATAAACTATGAGCACTGTCAGGGATCCAGCCTGCGAACTTTTAGCACTGACATCTCCCTGAACAAGATGGAGTTTTTGGAGTGTCTGTTTCCTTCTGAAGCCCTCATTGGTGGCTCCCAAAGAGGAATCCAGTACACTGAGGTTAGATTTGCAAGTCTGAGCTAAGCATTAAGCCTTTTTCACCACACTAGGTTTTGGTTGTTTAAACACTGCATATGCACTACATATTACTACATATAGAGAGATAGCATCTGAAATATACAGCTGGCTTGACTTTAAGTATTCAACCTTAGTTTCTCTGTCACACCTCAGCTCCTGACATTTGACACCACAGCCAGTGCTGATGCACCGCTAACCTCCTGCCTTCACCTGCTTTACAAACAGGCTGAGCGCAGAGGCCCTCAGGTATCCACCTTGTTTGTCCCACAACGCTAGCATCTACCACTTTGCTTACATGCTTGCCTCCCATTAAAACACTTATCCCTTTGCCTTTCTTTGCAGGGTGGCCAGGTGCGTCTTAGTACCATTCCAAGGAAAGCTGAGATCCAGATGGAGCTTGGTCCTGTACGCTCTGAGCTGGATATCAGCATCGTGGACCGTCTCAACTCCCTACTTCAGCCTCAAAAACTAGTTACCACGGAGATGATGGCTTCCCACATGTATACATCTTACAATAAACATGTCAGCTTGGTAAGAGTATCACACAAACAAGGGAATTATCATTTTGTGTATCTGGTCATGCAAATCATCAGTACCTTAAAGGGGCAATTGATCAATCAAATTGGTCAATCTGCACAGACTGAGATGCACATGACAATACAAAACTTTTACATGTCAAGTAAATTCTGATGAAGTGGCTGATCACTGCTCCTTGAGGACTGCTGCTTCTTCAGACAGCTGCTTCTAACAACAGAGACTGGCAAATAAAGATCAGGGTCAGGTTAAACTGAGGCAGCTGAGCACTTCAACAGCATTTCAATGTCTGTCATAACTCACTTTTAATGTTGCTTCTCAGTTAGATAAAAGGATCACATTTGTGTAGGAGGTTTATGAAACTAATACTAAACTAAGTATCTTTTATCTTTTATATTTAAAATTTTGCAGCACAAAGCATTTACCGAGGTTTTCCTTGATGACACCCATACACCCTCCAACTGCCACGTATCACTGACAGTTAATGCTCCAGTGCTGGGCATTGCGGTGCGTTTCCCCATCCCTGATCTGCGTTCAGATCAGGAGAGGGGCCCCTGGTTCAAGAAGTCCTTGCAGAAAGAAATACTTCATCTGGAGATGGAGGACCTGGAAGTGAAAACGGAGTTCATGGGTGGCAGCTCACCTGACCAAACTAAAATGGAGCTCACATTCAGGGAACTTACGGGTATGTCAGTCAAACAACAGTCTGAAGAATAATTTTGAATTGTAGAACTGCTCTATGGCTGTCATGTTTCTTCTTTTGTGCAGGGAAATTCCAGGAGGAGCCGGATCAACCGGTCGCTCGTTTTCTCAGAGTATCCCACACCATGGACGGAGACATGACTACGTCTGAAAGTGTAAAATTTGACTGGCCGAGGTAAGTTAATGCAACCAACTTCCAACTGGTCTGTCTGTTCAGCAGTGCCTTGCTGTGATATTTAACTTCTCTGACCAGAATCGTGCTGAAGATGAACCCCACTGCTGTCCACTCTATTCTCGAACGTGTGACGACTCAAGATGACGAGGGGGCCGAGGACCATTCCCTTGAGGAAGAGGAGGAGGAGGGGGCTGCTCATTCATTAAAGGATGTGTGTGACTTTGGGAAACCGGAGCCATCACCCTTTTCTTCTCGTAGAGTAATGTATGAGAATGAAGAGGTGAGTAATATATTGAGGTCCTCATCCATCATAAATGTTAGATTGCTGACAGCTGGCATTGGACTCATTCATAGGATAACTTTGATTCTAATTCACATTGCTTGTAGAGGTTATAATCTACATTTATACACATTCATAAACAGACCATCAAGATGATCAAAGGGAGGAAATGACGTTGAACATGTCATAGAGCAATATTCTAGGCAGCTAGCAGCCTCACCTGCTTCTTATACTAGTCAGATTCTTGTGAAAACTATTTTAGTTTAAACATCAAAGTAAAAACAGAAACTCAAAGACTGCATATACTGGGTTTTTTACATTGTTTACTTGCTCCGAACGAGTTGTTTTTGGTCCTGGCTAATTGATGATTGGGGTTTTCTTCCTCCTTCTCCTTTTGTTCTTCCTATTCAGTGGTTGTTTGGGGGTGTATCACCCCTAGCGAGCAGTGGCAGTAACTGTGTGATGTCCAGGCGGTTTTGTCTGCTTGAGTAAAGTAAAGTGTGAAAGTAAAGTGAAGTTGCAAAACTTCTCGGCATTCCCCCCGTCTAATTGAACCAAGTCCCCCAGGACTATTCTGTTGGGAATGAGGCCTTAGATATTTTACCTTCACTACATAAAAACAACCCATATTTTGGCAGCTGGCCACTATGTGAAAACTTGAAGCTTGCGTTGCAACAACTGTGTATTTAGAATGAGTTTCATAAAACCATAGCTACCGGTTGGATTTTTGGGAAAATAAATTATTACATATTAATATACATTATGATTTTTATTAGTTCAACTGAATAATTCAGATTCAGACAACTTTATTAATCCCTTTGGGAGGTTCCCTCTGGGAAATTGAAGTAAAATAACGTATGTTTCCAGTTTTATCATGGTGTTAGTGTAATGCAGGTGTTGTTTGTCCAGGTGGAAAGATTTGCATCCAGAGCGTGACTATTCTCTGGTCGTTCTATCATCATTTATCACTATTGGCTCAATTATGCAAATAGTCTTGTTAAACTAACCTGCTGACAAAACAAGTGGTGACATGGTCATGTTAATGTATGTTTGTGTTTGTTTTTTTTATTCCAGATGATCATTCCTGGGGATGTTGCTGACATGACAGAATTCCAGGAAAAAACAATGAACAACTCACGTTTTATCCTTGAGTTGTGTTTTCCCAATGTACAGTTATCACTCCCCAGCAAGCCATTCTATGAGAAACTACACAACAGGTACTTTTTTAATTTGGCAAATGTTGGAGTTTAGGCTTGGGGAGAATAAAGTCTTTATGAAATGATGTTATTGCTCTTATTATATGAGAATAAGTTATTTACCAAGTTACTTACTTCTTCATCAAACATTGTTGACAGCAGCTTTCATATTTTGAGAAGTCAATGTTCTATTAGAATAGTCAAAGTTGTGGTTATTATTTTGTCCATAACCATAAAAGAAACCCGATCTTTCTTTCTAAATGCTTTATATATAAAAAGAACATTTTCCATATTTTAGGTTAAACAATGACTTGTTGTTGTGGGAGCCCACTGCTCCATCCCCTGTGGAGACTGTAGAGAGCATGCCTTATGGAGTTGGACTTTCTGTTGCCAGTCAGTTGATCAACACTTATGCTAAGGACAGCTTCAGCCAGTTCCGCTCTACTGGTCCGGAAGGTGAGACACCAAAACCATATACAGATACATTTGCAGACTCTGATTGTTTATGCTAATAAAGATATGTTGCATTCTTCCTGCAGAGGAGACCAGTGGGTCTGAGGAGGAGAATATTCACTACTACTCTCCTGCCTCTGACTTGGGCTTCAGATCTCAGAAGAAGAAAAAGCCCAAAGCCCACAGCAAGACTTCCCAGAGCCTTTTCTCTGTCATCCTTAGTGTCAATCATGGTTTAGTGGCTCTACAGACCAAAGCTAAAGTACAATCAGTTTGTTATCCCATACTAAATGCACAATTTTATTTACCAAATGCTTAATAGCTAGTAATGCGGACTGTTGGGTTGGGTTTCTATTTTTTTTCTAGAGGGAAGATAAAACTGAGCTGAAAAATAAACATGGGGAGTTCTGGCTGGAGGTGAAAAATGCTGTTTTGTTCAGTGTCACACAGTACGAAGGCTATAAAGATCAACACTACATCTGCTTTCATACAAGTAGCATTTGTATGTACCATCAAGGTAAACCATCTATACTTACTGTGATATCACTATGGTATAAACTTGTATGTCATTATGAGCATAAAATATTTTTTATTTAACTAGGTCTTATAGATGGAAGCACTTCTGTCTCAGATATCAAGTTACCGTGCAGGACACATCCTCACTGGCTTGAACCAACCATCTACCAATCAGAGACCTCTCCAGAAAGATCCTCAACACCGTCTGAGGGTATTGGTCTGGAGGCACGCAGTATGGTGTCTGTCGCTGTCAAAATCTCGTCACAGAATGCAGAACGCAACATCAAGGTCAAATACTCAAGACCGTTTTGGATGGCTTGTCTTTATGAGTGTAAAAAGTGTGTGTAAAACCAGATATTTACATCCGCAAACAGCGTTTTTATTAGTAATACTAGTCATAATGGGCACGTTATGCATATTTTTTTTAGTCAGGATAATATCAGCCATTATTCTAGTTTGATTATCAAATATTTTGTGAAATGCAACTTGTGCAGGAGTGTGCTTTGTACACACATTGTGTAATACCACCTCATTTAGGCAGATTTTGCAGTGTGAATAGATCAGGTAACTTTTCATTAGCAGCTCATTGTGATGTGTGAACTTTCTGCAGGAGTTTCTGGTTGCTGTTGGAGTGAGAGGAGCAACAATGCAGCACAAAGTGGTCCCTCCCAGCTTGGGCTGGTATGATCAGGTAAAAGGAAACTTTTCCTGGCGATTACTCCCTACAAAATTAATGTTTTCATCACCTCATGCCATGTTTTGACAACATCCGAAGGAAAAAAGATAACTGCACTATAATCATAAATTTCCTTATTTCCAACAGATCGTTGACTTTCTAAATGTGTCCGATGAACCTGTGTTGGGTTACGCCCCTCCTACATCTGTCACCACCCTACATTTACACCTGTGGAGCTGCTCATTAGACTATAGGTAAAATGGAAATCAGACCATCTACTAAATAATGTTACCTGTGTGTATATTTATCAATTCCCCCCATGGGGATGAATTAAGTATTTATCTATCCATCTATTTAATGACACTTTTTTGTTTCTTTATAGACCACTGTACCTTCCACTCAGATCACTGGTGGTTGTAGAAACATTTAGCATCTCCAGCAGTGTCTCCTTAGATAATTCTTCATCAACGTTAAGGTATTCGAAAATAAAATAAGAAAAAGATTATTGGTTTGTTGTTCACACTAAATTGCAAGGTTTTTTTTAACAGGTTCAAAATTTTAAGGAAATTGTTTTCTCTTGGTTTTGTTTACAGGATTATTTTGGATGAAGCTGCTCTGTTCCTCTCTGACAAGAGTAATGCTGTATCTGTTAATCTCGTACGTGGTAAGTTGACTGTTACGACAACATTGTGTTTAACTGATTGAAATGAATCTTTTATTAATGTTGGATTCGTTTCACAGACTATGTTCAAGTGGTAGATATGGGAACACTGGAGCTGAGGATTATAGCTGTCAAACCTGGACCAGATGGTAAACTGGTAAGTTAGCTATCTGTGTGCAAGATAATTCATCTCTCACTATAAAGATAAAGTGAACTGTTTTCTTTGTCTCTTTGGTGGCAGTCGGAGCCTAGATTTGAGCTACGCTGCTCCAGTGACGTGATTCACATAAGAACGTGTTCAGACTCCTGCGCTGCACTTATGAACCTTATCCAGTATGTGGCCAGCTATGGAGACTTAATTCCCCCTGCAGAACCAGAGGCAAAGCACAGCAGCACCACACAAAGAAGCAAGGTAAACAGTGACTTTGACAGTTCGGTGTTCAATTTTAATTTAATTTTAAGTCTAATTGTTATTTTTTTATTTTTTGCAGGCGGAGGTTCCTAGCAGACCAACATCTCAGACTTCGCTGCTTGCTGAGACTGAACAACAGATGCTGCAGGATCTGATGAGTGAAGCTATGGAGGAGACTGATGGGCAGCAGGCACCGGGACCACAACAGAATGGTACAATTGCTCAGTTTTTGTCCCCATGAGGTCAAATATATATATTCAAATGTTATTTTAGGGTACGTCTTACACTATACATTTCCTACACACCATTAACTGTCCCATCAGTGCCAACAAAGTGTAATTTTCTCTACAGAATAGTCTGCATATAATTTAAATAGCAGATCAGCTGATGCAAATGTTTATATGTTGCAGCACAGATAGATGATAGATAGACACATTTTTTTCATACCCGAAGGGAAATTCGGTTGTTACAGTAGTCCGTGTGTGAATGCAACAACAAAATGAACAAAAAACAAAAAGAAAGAGAACAACTGTACAAGATTGAATAATACAATAGTATAAATAGAATAAAATCAAATAGAATAATAAACAGCATAGACTAACACAAAAAGCTCATGTTGATGATGCTAAAAAGTGTTAAATGGATGAACAAAGTATGTGAGTCTGCTGAATGCATTGCATTCCAGGCTGTGCATAAACAGCAGATAGTATATAATTTTTCTTTGTGGCACATTTTTCAGTTAATGACAGTGAGCTACAATCACTCTGTGAACAATGACAGGTCATTGTTTTTTTTCAGGTGAAAGCTTGTCCCACCAACAAATTTTTTGCCAACATTAAAGAAATATACCACTCCCTCCTTGTCAGCACTTCAACTTATGCAGTGACTAGAAGAGGAGCAGGCCTAGTGAAACTTTCTAAACAGCTAATCTAGCTGCTGTTCATAAAGAAAAATAATTACCTTTATACGTTATAAATATAATTAAACAACTGCAGAAGCAGTCATGGAAACATTTAGAAAAAAACTGATTGTTTGATGAGGGTTGTATGTGCACTTAATGATGTTTGCATATATTTTCTTATATTCAGGTGCCCACGAGGAGCACATTCTTGATCAAGACCCGCCTCGCTCAGATCTGTTCCTGTTTCCCGATGAGAGTGGGAATTTTAATCAAGATTCAAGTCCTACCTATCCCATGCTCCCCTCGCCTCTCATTACACCTGCTCCAAGCTTGCCCCAAGAAACAGACGACTTTTGCATTTTGGAAACTCCTGGTTCCAGAGACGAGGTAAGAAAATGGTCATCTATACGGTTCAGGGTAGATGATCCTGTATGTGGCTCTTTTTGAAAACCTGTGGTGCCTTACTGTTGAACATGTGTGTTTCAGGATCGAGATCAGGAGCCTGTGGTAAAGCTGCTTACCTCAGATCCAGTCGAAATTAAAGATGATCACTTTAGTCAGCCTCTGGAAGGAAATGATTCTAGCCGTGGAACCATGAATTTCCCCATCCCAGAGGTCCGCTACCTCATTAAGGAGATCTCCGTAATCTGGCATCTTTATGGGGGAAAAGATTTTGGGAGTGCTCTTTGCACAGCTTCTCCTGCTAGAAGCCGAGGGTGAGCTATGAATGTTGTATACTTTTTACATTTGTTATAAGAGAAACAGACTTTCTTACATTTTTGTCATTCTCTGCATCTTGCAGATCTACTCCTCATAGTTCCCCATCTCAAACACCAGTTAGACAACCAAGGACTTTGGGGCGGGCAGGAGGTGGAAGAGGAAGAAATCCTGATGTCCTAATGGAGATCCAACTCAGCAAGGTATTGCTTTAAGAGATAAATATTCATCACACTATATGACTGGATACACACAACATGTAAGTAATTTTCAGAACATCTAACTTTTTGTCATGGCTTCTTTAGGTGAGATTTCAGCATGAGGTCTACCCACAGCTCCTTGCGTCATCTCGGTCAGCAGTGGACCAGCCAGTGTCTCGACAGGTGTTTGTTGTGCAGGACTTGGAGATTCGAGACAGACTTGCTACCTCACAGATGAACAAATTCCTTTACTTGTACTCTAGCAAGGAAATGCCTCGAAAAGCCCATTCTAACATGGTGAGAAAGCCAACATAGTCAAAATTATGTCATTAAGTACTGGCCTGTGTAACTTATTAGTGCTTTTATCCTTAGTTGACAATAAAGGCCCTGCATACAAGTCCCGAGTCTGGCCAGGCTCCCCCAGAGTGTTGCTTACGGGTCTCGCTGATGCCTCTTCGCCTCAATATTGATCAGGTAATGGTGGCAGACATAAAAAGCTGTCAGTGTGTTAAAGATATAGAAAACTGATCAAGCTCTTGAATAAATTTTAAAGTGACATATTTGTTCTTTATTTTCCTGAAGGACGCATTATTCTTTTTGAAGGACTTCTTTAGTAGTCTTGCTACTGAAGTTGAGTTTTTCTCACCACCTGTTCAAGAAGGTAAGAGTGATGATTCACAGATACACCTCGAGATGTAACTGTTATTTGTCTTTTACAACTCGTGATTATAATTTGATTTGCAGCAGTCTGTGTCACCACAAAGAAAGCAGCTGCCCCAGAGATCTCCTGCAGTTTTTCTAAGCACGTTGCTGGCAGCCAGGATGCAGCACCAATCATCTCGGTTCCTACTCAGAGGCAAATGAGCCACAATGGCTTCTCTGCATCCAGCAGGGAAGAAGTAAATGACAGCGAAATCTCTGCCTCACCTTTCTCAGATCAGCCAATTTTCTTTAGGTTGGTGGCAAATGCTACTTATAACTCCTCTATATTACCATGCACATTACTTAAATTACTTTGTTGTTTTAAATCATATCTTCTCTTTCTATCAGGGAGTTCAGATTTACCTCTGAGGTTCCCATTCGGCTGGATTACCATGGCAAGCATGTGTTGATGGACCAGGTATGCGATCTAAGATAGAAATGTACTATTATGTACACTACTGCTCAAATGTTTGGGATCACTTTCCCATTAAATTGAATGGGAAAGTGATCCCAAACTTTTGAGCGATAATGCATGTATTTTCTAAATAATCTTAAGAGTACCCCTTTTTTTTTCAGGGAACATTTGCTGGGATCATCTTCGGGTTGACACAGCTGAATTGTTCAGAGTTGAAACTGAGGCAGTTGTGCTACAGACAGGGGTACGTATGTTCATCTCTGAATATCTTATGAGACTGTTGATAGCAATAAACAGAACAATACATCACTGTGAGAAAAAAGTGCTCATAAAGTGTGGATGTGTTTATTGACCGATCAATTGTTTTTAACAGGAAAGTAACACTTGTTTGTGTTTTAGATTACTTGGTGTGGATAAGTTGTTTTCCTATGCGATAAATGAGTGGCTAAACGACATAAAGACAAACCAGCTTCAAGGACTACTGAGTGGTGTGGCACCTATTCACACTCTGGTCAAACTGGGTAAGTCTGGATTTTAACCCAAAACATATGATTTTAGTATTCCATTTTTAACATATAAACATAAATGCCAACTTATACACTCTAAACTTTAAGATTTTTGTTACCTATAGTTAATGTTGTGTGTTCTTGCAAGTTGTCTAGTGTAAACCACCCAGTAAATGGTTGTTTAAAAAATGTTATACATAGCGGGCACGGTGGCGCAGCTGGTAAAGCAGCTCACCTCACAGCTAGAAGATCCTGGGTTCGGCTGGGGCGCCCTAGGTGGTGGGGAGGATCTGGCTGGAATAACGTGGCCCATCCTTCCACGCGCTACGTCCAGCCGGGGAAACCCTGCCCATCTTTTCACCCCGTCGAGTGAAAAGAAGGGCCTGTTCACTCCTCAAGCTGAGATGGAGGCTTGAGCTTCAGTGCAGGGCCCTCCTGGGGTCGGGAGGGGGAGAGCAATGCCCAGGACTTTACTTTACAAAAATGGGGGGAAAAAACGTGGGATAAAAATATTTTAAAAAGTAAAATGTTATGCATTTATTTTTGGGACAAGATCTAGTCTAGAATGTAGTCTTAATTTGTGTCTGGGATACCTGGTCATTCATGAATCCGTTCATGGATTGACATTAACAGTTTAGCAGCTCATCGGTCAAGGAACATCTGCCAGATTCTATAAATCCACATCTTAAAAATGAGTGTTCTTTTCAGTTCATGGACTCAGAGACTTGGTGTGGCTCCCTATTGAGCAGTACAGGAAGGATGGGCGGATTGTGCGTGGATTTCAGCGCGGCACTGCCTCCTTTGGAACTTCAACTGCTATGGCTGCTCTGGAGCTCACAAACAGGATGGTTAGAACCATCCAGGTAAACTGGTCGCCCAATGTTAATAAGAAGCCTGTATTCAATGTGTACTCCATAGGACACCCAACAAGTGGATTATTCTTGTCGTTCTCCGTAGGCAGCAGCTGAGACAGCCTATGACATGGTGTCACCGGTACCTGATGAGAGAGATACAAAGAGGGTGAAACGTTACTCGCATTATGGCCTGGCTCATCAGCCTGTTGACCTGAGAGAAGGTGTAGCCAAAGCTTACACTGTTGTGAAAGAGGTAAACAAACCTGAACCTCAGCTGACCAGTGTTTTTTTTTAAAATCCCTTTTATACTATTGGAACAAACCTCTGTACTTATAATGTTTCCTCCTGCAGGGTATCACAGACACGGCATTAACCATCTATGATACGGCGACGCGGGAACATGAGCAGCGTGGGATGACAGGAGTAGTTGGTGGAGTTCTCCGGCAGCTGCCACCAGCAGTAGTCAAGCCACTCATTATGGCCACTGAAGCCACCTCCAATGTCTTGGGTGGAATGAGGAACCAGATTCACCCTGATGCACGTCAGGAGGAGACACAAAAATGGAGGCAGGGCGAGGAGTAATTGTCATTGCCATATGTTAGCTGCAACCACAACTGTGGAGATGTCACAGCTTATAAACGTTTTTTTTTGTTTTTTTTTCTGAAGAGGAAAAAATGTGGACAACCAGTTCTGGTGTAAATAAAACTGTGTTCATCTCGTGCCAGTTTGAGGTACTGTGATTTAGCTTACCATTTTCCTCACAGTGCCTTTGTGATCATCAGCATTGTCCATCGTTTGCTTTATCAAAGAGATGTATGAAGAATGAGTTTGTGAGCCACATATCCTCTTCATTATGGGTTCTGTGAAATGTAAAAACAATAATGGCAGGTTTTCTCATTAGCTTAATTTTCAAAAAGCTGTTTACAAATAGTGTCATATTCTTCTATCCTAATTGGTGTCAACAAACACTAATAATAGAGGTGTAATTACCCTTAATTTATTACATTTACTGTATGTTGGCCTTGTTATTTACTGTAAATATTCCTAATATGTAATATTTCATGCAAATGTAAGTACAACCATAGCAACCGAATGTGTTGAAGTTGTATAAAGGTCCTTAGTCTGCACTTTTAAGTGACTTGAAGGGTTACCTGCAAATCACTGCAAATGAAAAATGGGAAGATTATCCAAATGTGTTAAGTTACACAGTTCTATTTTGGGCTGTGATAAGTGTGCTGTGTAATTTTCATGAAAGCTGCTCTGCTGAAAAGCTGCTTTTTGAATTTTTGAAAACAGTTGATGTGTTGAATCGCTTGATAAACTTATTCGTATAGTCAAGATCAAGTAAAGTCTTAATACTC
>JAPMNP010651591.1:0-13980 GCA_029874935.1 Atherina boyeri | reverse complement strand
TATAGTATATATATACGTAGAAGTGGTTGTTTGTCTTTCTGTGTTGGCCTTGCGATTGACTGCTGCCTTGCCCAGGGTGGACTGTGCCTCTGTCCTGCAAATAGCTGGGATAGGCTCCAGCCTACATATACTGTATATAATAATATAATTATCAGTAGAGGGTGCATGCTTGTATAATTTATTTGCAGTTTTACAACTACTCAAGTCTAAGAGGGCTATTGAGAATAAACAGTAATTAGGTGCCCAAAGTTGATCTAGAACTATTTTAAATCTGTGCTCTGTTGCTATTATGCAACTAACTATAACAAGATCGCTAAATTTTACAAATCCTTTATGCACCCCTAATACAAGTGATAATGACTAAGTTTCTTGTCCTTGCTCAGCGCTAATGCATGTCCAGGTATCGTCACCTATTCTGGTACTAAAATGTTGTATTTTTCTTGCTTAAAGGTATTGGGTCAGCCTCTTCCATTCAATTGTCATGTTTGAAGTCATCATTTGAACTCCAAACCGAGAAACTATTTAGAGCAACACAAATAGGAATGTTTTACTGAAGAGAATGCAGAGTTATAAAATATCCATTTGATTTTACACATTATCTTATTGTACAATAATAAAAGAATAATAACAATAATAACAACAATAATAAAAGAGTAATTTTTAGTTTGTTTTCCTTGAGGAGGATGCTATTTTGTGTTGTAGATCATGACTGCTGCTTTAAAAAAAAAAAAAAATAAAAGAGCAACTTATAGTTGTTTTAAATTTGTTTTATCTGATTTCAACTTTCACTCTTTGAATTAAAGAAATGACCTATCAAATAAGCTATATCAATGTCACGGTTTCTTTTAAGAGTTTAGAATGTGAGCACACATGAGATCACATCTATACATGAATGAACACAAGCAAAATTGCAACTTTTTTTTCTTTCTTCTTTTTTAAACATTTGGGTTTTCAAAAGCACAGAGAATCTAGGCAGGGCTTTAAAATTCTGGGTTTTGAATAAATAAACATGCAACTGGTTCCAGTTTGGGATGATTTATGATAAAGTTAAACTCCACAAGTCATTACTCTGGTTTATGTTATGCTGTGGATGCGTTATGTTTGTGTTTAAAGATTGTGTCCAGTCTGTATTGTATTTTCATGGTTGGATCCAACACTTTTACTGCTTTTTGTTCCTCTTTTCACAGCAAGTGACCAATCTTGCTATTCTTTTACAGGTATTATTCACACATTCATTGGGATTCTGCTAAGCTGATATAAGCCCAGCAGCAAAATGACCGCTGCAGAAAATGTTTGTTACACTCTCATCAATGTTGCATCTGACTCAGAGCCCCCATCTGAAGTCAGCCTAAAAGCAGACCTTGGTAAATATTATTTTTATGACTTTGATAAACTGTGCTAAACTCATATCGCTTTTAGCCATGCAGAAGGAAGATATTCATTTGTTGTTAATATAATAACAATCTTTCTTTAGAAAAGGGGGAGATCAAAGCAAAGACTGAAGCCCTGAAGAAGGTCATAATCATGATCCTGAATGGTGAGAAGTTGCCAGGACTCCTGATGACCATAATTCGCTTTGTGCTGCCACTTCAAGACCACACCATCAAGAAACTGCTGCTGGTTTTCTGGGAGATTGTCCCCAAAACAACTCCGGATGGCAAGCTTCTACAGGAAATGATTTTGGTCTGTGATGCTTACAGAAAGGTGAGCAAATCTTTTTTTCTTTTTCTCTAACCTGAGCCTGTCTGTGTTTTTCATTCTATGTATAATAATATGCTGTGAATAGTTACAGGCAAAAAAATCAGGAACATGTTAGTTAGCGGCCAGGTCATATGCACGATGTCCACATATGAAGGGCTTGGTCAACAGTTTGGCAGGGTTGTTGAACCTCTTCTGATTTTTTGGTTAAATTAGCAAAAAATGATACCTACTATAACTGTGATGTAACTACAAACAAACATTGTCCTTGTTCACACACATTTACAAAGCGATCATCTTTTTCACCAAATTATAATCCATGGCTCCATTTTATCTCATTCTACAGTACATTCATGTTTGAAGATGATTCGACAAGATGAAGCATTTTTGTCCCATCTATTTTTATTAGCTGTTGATTTTTTTTTTTTATTGTAGTCATACAGCTACTGAAAAGGGGGTTGTAATGAGGCAAAAATGGGTTGCATATGCATATCCACGTTATAAATGATTGCTAGATTGTCCAGAGCTAATTTGAGGCTCTCGTCATCACATTGTGGTGGGATGGGGGAACAGCGCTGCACTTTTGACCCTCTGCCACTACCAACAACCTCGTTGACATGTGAGCCATCTTATATCAACATGCGATGCAACACATTCTTCTTTTTTTTTTTACTTTGAGGTTTCGCATTTTGAATAAAAGGGCAGCAGAGTTTTTCTTTATATTGACTATTTATTAACCAGTTTTGTTAAGTTTGGCCTGTTTATGTAATCTTCCTGGAAAACCCAATGGACAAGCTGAAAAACCAAACTGTAGTGATCAAAGGCATTGCCTCAGATTCCGCTCTGGTGAAGGAATAATAGTTTTTGTAGCTTTAACATTAGCATGTTTAGAATGTGTTGTTTTCAATCTGTTTCAGTCATTTAGCCATTATCATTTGAAATTTCTCTTGTTTTCAGGACTTGCAGCACCCCAACGAGTTCATCCGTGGCTCCACTCTGCGTTTCCTTTGCAAACTGAAGGAGTCTGAGTTGCTGGAGCCTCTCATGCCAGCCATCCGGGCCTGCCTGGAACATCGTCACAGCTATGTGCGCCGCAATGCAGTACTGGCCATTTATACCATCTATAGGTACCAGCTGTTAGATATTTTCTTTTCAGATGCTTTTTTTACATAAAATGCTGTTGATATTTGAATCATTTGTGACCAGGGAGTAACTTTATTTGTTTCAGGAACTTTGAGCATCTCATCCCAGATGCACCAGAGCTGATCCATGATTTTCTTGTCAATGAAAAAGATGCCAGCTGTAAGAGAAATGCCTTCATGATGTTGATTCATGCTGATCAGGTTCGTATCTCATTGGCACATTAACCTCTTCCCACTATTTTTTTTCTGACACTAATGATCAAATACTTGTCTCAAAGGCCTAAATTATATCCTGCTGCTCTTACAGGATCGAGCTCTGGATTACCTCAGCACATGTATCGACCAAGTTCACACTTTTGGTGACATCTTACAACTGGTCATTGTAGAGCTGATTTACAAGGTGAGTCAAGAATGTTTTCATACTGATTACGTATGTAGCAGCATACAACCCGAGCACATTTACTATATGAATTCCTGCTGTTCTCTGTTTGATTAGGTTTGCCATGCTAACCCCTCTGAGCGTGCCCGTTTTATCCGTTGCATCTACAACCTGCTACAGTCCTCCAGCCCTGCTGTTAAGTATGAGGCTGCGGGTACGCTTGTAACCCTCTCCAGTGCCCCCACAGCTGTTAAGGTACATCACGTTTATCTTCTGTTTACTGGTTTTACAGTGCTAGTAATGTACTACACTTACCAAACCACAGTGATGTTTCTAGAGTAATACAAACTATCATGCATTCTGTGTTTTGTTGGACTACAGGCTGCTGCACAATGCTACATTGATTTGATCATTAAGGAGAGTGATAATAACGTGAAGCTGATTGTTCTTGATCGTCTGATTGAACTGAAGGAGCATCCCACTCACGAGCGTGTACTTCAGGTAGGTTGAACTATTGAAGTGGGAAACATCAGCTACTGCGAAGATATTTGTTGTGTCTCTGATGAGGATTTGAGAAAAAAAGTCTTAAACAAATTAAATCTATAAACCTTGTTTTGATATTCAGATGGTAGTCTTTTGTAATATTACACTTTAAATAAACAAACTGTCCAAGACATACAGAAAATAGGTTTTCATTTTGGTCAATTGAGTTTGGTTAGGAGATGGCACCAGTTTGCTGCAACTATGATGCATCAAATTCTCTTAAGACTTACCTTGCTTGACACAATTCTGTTTGTCTCCAGGACCTTGTGATGGACATCCTTCGTGTCCTCAGCACCCCTGACCTAGAAGTTAGAAAGAAGACCTTGCAGCTTGCACTGGACCTTGTCTCATCGCGTAATGTCGAGGAGGTGCGTCATATGCAGTATATCCACGTTTCTGTTGTTAATTGTACTGCCTTTGCACTGATAGGGAAAATAAGCTGGAAAATGTAAATATGCTGACACCTGTTTTGTTTTTTAGTTGGTAATTGTTTTGAAGAAAGAAGTGATCAAGACAAACAATGTAACGGAGCATGAAGACACTGATAAGTACAGGCAGCTCTTAGTGCGCACTCTCCATTCGTGCAGCGTGCGCTTCCCTGACATGGCAGCCAATGTCATACCTGTGGTGAGTATCATGTCATGTGAATACAAAGGATGCTCTCTAAATGCTTTCTCATATCTATATTTCACGTCTGACCCCCAATTGTTAAGTCTTTTGTGTGTTTGATTTCCAGCTGATGGAATTCCTGAGTGACACTAATGAGGCAGCTGCTGCTGATGTCCTGGAGTTTGTGCGAGAGGCCATTCAGAGGTTTGACAACTTGAGACCCCTGATCATCGAGAAGATGCTAGAGGTGTTTCATGCCATCAAAACTGTCAAGTAAGGCTTTATGAACACATTGATGGGTATGATATGCAGGACTGTGGTTAATCTTCATTTTCATCTTAATTGTTGTTAAAAAAAAAGTTCAGTATTTAAGTAAACCACTATACATTAAGTGCTTGCTAATGTATAGTGGACACTGATGTTTTCCTACTGCATTGCCTGCTTTTTCTATGTGGTGGCTGTGTATAATATCAGTGCCGTACTTGTGGCACAGTGCATTTTTGTGACCTTTGTCACAAATGACTTGTTTCAGGATTTACAGGGGAGCACTTTGGATCCTAGGAGAATACTGCAGCACAAAGGAAGACATCCAGAGTGTGATGACCGAAGTGCGCAGGTCTTTGGGAGAGGTATGTTTGTCTATAATTGTCACAACTGAATGTGGCTCAAGCTTATCGATTAGTTCCAGCTTAATTAAAGTGATACATATACTTGATACCTGCCTCTCACTTGGACAGATCCCAATTGTTGATAATGAGATCAAGAAAGAAGCAGGTGAGGTGAAACCAGAGGATGAAGTAACTGCAGCTCCAGCTCAAAAGCTAGTGACAGAAATGGGCACCTATGTTACACAGAGTGCCCTGAGCTCCTCCAGGCCTTCAAAGAAAGAAGAAGATAGGTAAGCATTACATTTTGTGAAAGAATTTTATTATTAGCTATAATATTCCCTTGATTATAAAATGTTTTCATCTGATTCCAATTTTGTGTGTTTGCATTTGTTCACTAGACCTCCTCTCAGAGGCTTTTTGATGGATGGAGACTTCTTTGTGGCAGCTTCTTTGGCCACTACACTAACCAAAGTGGCTTTGCGCTACGTTACAATCGTCCAAGACAAAAGAAAACAAAATGTAAGTTATCCAGTCCTCACTTTATTTAATTGTCTTTTCTGCGGGTTCCTCTAATCCCTGCTGTTTTTCTGCCTCTGCAGTCATTCATTGCAGAGGCCATGCTTATAATGGTCACTGTGCTGCACCTGGGCAAGTCCTCTCTGCCCAAGAAGCCAATTACAGACGATGATGTGGACCGCATCTCACTATGCCTTAAGGTCCTGTCAGAGTGTTCACCACTTATGAATGACATTTTCAACAAGGAGTGCCGCAAATCCCTGTCACATATGCTAACAGTCAGACTCGAGGAAGAGAAGCTGTCACAGAAGGTAATGACCACTGACTCTAGGACTGAACTCAGTATTTCACCTCTTCACATAACTAAAGCACAAGTACCTCATTGCAGATCTTTATTTATATTTGTAGTGAGTCTTGGGCATCATTTATGCATTTCAAACACAAAGTGAGGCTTGAAACATGTTTTTACTTTTCCTATGACAAACTTTATTGGATAGTTTTCATATCTCTACAGAATTTCCAACTTATTGATGTTTATATTTTCAGAGAAAGAGACAAACTGGTGAATTAAAATCAGATCCCAATATGTATTTTTAGGGAGTAAACAATACTGACTTTAATTGGCCTAATGTGTTAAATTCTGTCCTAATATTTGACTGCCAGGGTGAATATACATGAAGTATTTTAGAATTACATTAATGAGGCAAATGAAGATTGTACTCTAACTAATCATACTCTTTCTCATTCTGACCACAGAAAGAATCTGAGAAACGAAATGTGACGGTGCAAGCAGACGATCCGATCTCATTCATGCAGCTCACTGCCAAAAATGAGATGACATCTAAAGAGGACCAGTTTCAGCTTAGCCTACTGGCTGCCATGGGTAACACTCAGAGGAAAGAAGCTGCTGATCCTCTGGCATCTAAACTCAACAAGGTACATCACAAGCCCTGCAGAAAAGCCGAAAACGGGAGAGATATTTATTTTGGCTTAGAGATGATCTTTTTGGGGGGATTAGGATGATTAAGATGTTTTGACAACTTTCCCATTCATTGTTGTAAAAACCTTTAAGACCCTATGGCATTCACCACAGAAGATAATGCTGTTTTTGTACTGTATATACTGGTTTATGTTTGCATGTTTAACTAAATTGAACGTATATGGTGCTCTTTATGTAATTTATATTTGGCTTTTGTTATTATTGCTTTGACTTCCTCAAGTGTTTATTGAAAAAAAACAACCGTTGTTGAAAGGTGCTATATAAATTAACTTTGATTTGATTTATTCTTGTAAATGTTCTGATATTAAAAAAAAGCTGCCACATATAGCGGGTTGATATTTGCTTATAGATAAACAATTATATTCATTTCTAGAATAGATGATAATTAATTGTATTTTTGTCCAAATCAGGTGACCCAGCTGACAGGTTTCTCTGATCCAGTGTATGCTGAAGCCTATGTTCATGTCAACCAGTATGATATTGTGCTGGATGTGCTGGTGGTCAACCAGACCAGCGATACTCTTCAGAACTGCACCCTTGAGCTGGCCACTTTAGGTTAGTGTGGTTTAATTTCCACCACACGGCAAATGTGAGGGTTTCACTTCTGTAATGTTGGCTCAGCTGTCGCTTTTTTTAACACCAAACTTATCACTCTTCCACTCTGCAGGGGATCTCAAGTTGGTTGAAAAGCCTTCACCTCTGACTCTGGCCCCTCATGACTTTGCAAACATCAAGGCTAATGTCAAGGTGGCTTCTACTGAGAATGGAATTATATTTGGAAATATTGGTAAGAGACATTTTTTTGTGCATCTATTAAATATGAAGATTCAGCTCATGTTGTTTATTTTGTTTTGCATGTTTTTTAATTCCTGTTGTTCTTTCCTCCCAGTTTATGATGTGTCTGGTGCTGCAAGCGACAGAAACTGCGTGGTCCTCAGTGACATCCACATTGACATCATGGATTACATCCAGCCAGCCTCCTGTACTGATGCAGAATTCAGACAGATGTGGGCAGAGTTTGAGTGGGAAAACAAAGTAGGATTTCCATTACTTCTTTATTATCAGATCCCTGAAACTGACTAATTGATGAAACAGTGCTATAGAGATTTGAAAAAGCTTGACTATTAAAGACATTTTCTTTATTGTAGGTGACAGTGAACACAAACATTACAGATCTGAATGAGTACCTCCAGCACATCCTCAGATCCACCAACATGAAGTGTCTGACTCCTGAAAAGGTTGGTATAAGATGTTACAGATGCATAAATTGAAGTGGAAGTTTATAAATGCTTTTCTTTTAATTCAAATTTCCGGAATTTATATTTTGTTCATAACTTTACATTGTGGTAACTGCACAAGTTTAAGTCATCAACAAGTCATTCATGTTTGGATAAATGGGTCAAAACTGTGTTTTTTGTCAGACTGTACTGTTTACAATTCACTTATTTTTGTCTTATAAACCAGGCACTCTCTGGCTTCTGCGGCTTCATGGCTGCCAACCTTTATGCTCGTTCTATCTTTGGAGAAGATGCCCTGGCTAATGTCAGCATCGAGAAGCCCATCCACCTGGGCCCCGAGGCACCTGTCAACGGACACATACGCATTAGAGCAAAAAGCCAGGTGGGTCACAGCTGCTGCACCACAAGCTCTTATGAATCTGAGATGTAAAAGCAGTGCTGAATGTTTTTGCCTTAAAGGAAAGCAGGGCAGCAAGTTAATTTCTTGGTTAAACAGCAGATTCATGTGACTCACTGAAAGAAACAGAGAATAGATAAAGTTTTGTATTATTAACCAGATTAAGTTTGCACTCAAGTTAAATGTTTTCCCCATTTCATATACTAATGATGATAGATTGTACATGTTGTAAAAAAAAAAAAAAACAACTAAAAACATGTTTTTCCTCCTTCCACAGGGAATGGCTCTGAGCCTGGGTGACAAGATCAACCTCTCCCAAAAAAAGTCAAACATGTGAAATGACTGCTGCTCTCTTCTGTCACTCTTAATACAACTTTTTCAACAACGCAAATTAAGAAGTCAGTATGGTCAGTGGCTTTTGTCCCCTCTGTTGNTTCTGGGACTTACATCTCAGCAATACTCTTTATCTGTCTTGTTTAATTTCCAATAAACATATATATTGAAATGAGTCTTTCCTTTTTCTTTTTTTTTTATTAAAGTGTGTGGAGCCACCCTACGAGTGCCATCTTTGAAAAGTTGCACAACACGGATTTGGCTGCGTAGTGATTGATGTTTCGTTGCAGATTTCAAAGGATTTGTTACTGTTGCCTAAAGGTGGCTGAGCCCTTTATGTGAGGGGGCTCTGAGTCCAGCTTCATATCTCCAAGCACTAATTAGAATTCCTCACATTCCTCTTGTGATATCTTGCACAGGGTGAAACCAATTGGAATTTTGTGCAGTCAGTAACCCCAACAACTGATTTAACACATACATAACCAAGGATTTCTTTTAACCCAGGATAATATAATCCAGAAATTCTCCCATGTTCCCTAGAGTCATCTTTAAGTTTTACTGTCACTGAGATAATGAGATAGAGAGGGCTTAGTATTGGCACAGTTCCACTTGCCCTCCTGTTTATAATTTATGAGTAAAGGACATTTCTGGGAATTGGCCAGACAAAAGGGTCGCAACCCCGGTCATACATTTACAATATCTGTAGAATCTGGCCCTCCGGGGGGTTAGATAAAGGCTGAAAGGTGGCTTTGAGGTCAGAACTTCAGCTGTGAAAATAAACAGTGGTCTGTCTGGCAGCTCTACAACACTCCAGCTACTGCTTGCAGTGAACGGCTTCTTGATTTAATGTAGATGTCACTCATACAGCAAGTGTCACAATCAAGAGGTAGTGTGTGATTATTCTCCTTTTTCTTTTCAAAGCTAATGAGTAGGTAGAAAATGCTTTCCTCAATTAAAGGATCACTGTTCCTTGTTTATGAGATTTTGTACCCTTTACTTTGCATTAAGGCTGGTGTCAAAATGAATTCAGCATTTGTACCTGTGCAATTATTTTAGATCCTTGGAAGATAACTGACATGACTATTTTTCCATAGGTTAGTAAAATTAATCATCTCACCTTCAGTTCTAAGGAGAAGCTTTAGTAATGTTATCTGTAGAGAACACATGAACAAACATTTTGAATGTCAGAAACTGTTGGGTTGTAAGGCCGTTACTATTGTCAGTAGTTACTACTCCTATGCGTTACTCTTTGAATAAAGTAACTCAGTTACCGTACGGTGCGTGTATCCGCTACTATCTCAATTTACTATGTAACATTTTGGCCAGCGGCTGTGAGCTTCCTGTTTACAGCCAGTATCGCCAAGTCCGCTGGTTAGAAGTGACTGGGCTTATTTTTTGTGATGAAAAGAAGCTGAAGCCTAACCCCTGGATACTTTTTAGTGTAAGTAATCAGTAAAGTAACTAGGTTACTATTTGAATGAAGTAACTAAACTGTAATTAGTTACTTTTTTCAGTAACTAGCACTGGTCAGAAAGCATTATCTTTCACATATACAGTATGTGCAACTACTCTGCTTTCAAGTGGCTCATTTCTCAACTGCCTCTCCAGTCACTGGGTGGCGCCACAGGTATCAAAACAAACTAGAGGTGTTCAGCTTTGTTTAAAGACAGATTTGCCCATTTCTGTTCAAACATTGCACATGATGCCATAATAGTGCTGCTTTCATAATATCAGATGAAATGACTTGAGTCCTTGCTGGAAATCTAGCTCCATAACTCCTTATCATCTTAGTGGGGGGAGCACATACCTGAAAAAAATTCATGTAATGTTCCATGTTGAAATTGTCCTTTAGGTCCTGCAAAGCACTGTGACCTGTCCAGAGTCCTGCCCCCAGGTTAAGAATCACTGTTAAAATGTGTGACAAATGCGTATAGTCATGAGATAAGGTGTATTGGATCATACCTAATTAATCTGCAGTCATTTTCTTAAACATCAAATGTAAAGCTTATATGAGTGCTTTTCTGTGCTTTTATTCATACATAGCTGGGGCGTCTAATACTAGGCTGTAATAAAAGTTTTTTTAAAAAAAATATTAGGCAAAAATAAATATTTTCAGCTTTTCAAACAGTTTGGGCTTTTCTGTAGATGTTGCTGTTGATTTGCATTATGTTTATTTGCCCATGGCTGCATAATTTCCTGTAATTGCAGTGAGAAGACACACTGTTTGAGGACAGGAATGTGACTGCAGGGTGCATGGTATTAGTGTCAGGACAGGGCTGCAGAGTGGGCTGTGAATGTGTGTGTTTGTGGTGGNGGGGGGTGTTGAGGCAGTCTCAAACAGCCTGTAGAAGGGCCCCTAGCGCCAGACATTAGTAGTGGCCTGGCTGATTACTCCCACTATCGGATCCACATCTTTGAACAGCGCAGTGTTATCGAGGCTGGAAACACGGTGAGGCGTATGGACAGGCGGCCGTAGCTCCCGGATCCTTCCCCACCGTTATCCGTGTGCCAAACGGACTACACTGTCGAGTCTTTTCGGAACATAGCTGGGCTCCCTCTCTGCGTTCCGGTATCTCCACCACAGGGCCTCTTGTTCAGTTTTACAGGGGAAAGTGGGTGTTTGCTGCTCACACTGGTGTTTCGGCAGCGGCGGCGTGAAGTGTCCTCGATGGCTGGCTGGAAGGACGGCTCGGTGCAGGAGAAGTATCGGCTGGTTGTGGTCGGAGGCGGAGGTGTCGGGAAATCAGCCCTGACTATACAGTTTATTCAGGTCAGTAGCATTAGAGCATTCCTTTAATTTGACTTAGCCTTGCTTTGATTTCCCTGCTTATCCGAAAACAAGGCGAAAAGAGAAGAGAGGCCAAACACGGGAACCCCGCAAACGGATACCGGGTTGTGTTCTCCTCACTACTTTGGCGAGGCCTACAACTAGTTGTTGAAAGATTTAAGGACGGAATGGGGGGATTTTAAATGGCTGTCACTTTAACGCGACGATTTCCGAGAGGACCACTTCCACTTTGCATTCTATATAGCCGCTAGTCAAAAGAGAAAGTGGGTCTTCTGAGCTGTCCTATTTTATTAACTTGGTCTGGAAAGTAAGGAACCGGATTTTGTGCCCATGCTAAGTAGTTACAACTCTCTGCCTGTGTAATGGCCTACTAAGTCAGACTACTTAAATAGGAAATAGTTTAAAAGCCGTTGAAGAGAGAGAAAAGTTGCCCTAAGATCACATGAGCCAGAAGTCTTAGAGTGGAATAACTTTAGATAGGGAAAAGCCACCAAACTGCCCGAAATTATTCCAATTAAGGCTAAGTGTCAGCACGCTCAGCTGTGGTCTGGCATCCCTTCACTTTTGGTAAGCCAGCTCCGGTCTGGTAGTGGTTGCCAGATTTTGAATGTATTAATGTGGGCCAGTTTGGCCTGTGATTTGGACTTAGCCTACAATGGAACATGTGTATTGACCTGAATTGGGGGCAGGTCTGCCTCAGTTTCAGCACCAAGATTTGGACTGCTGTCCTTGGATCAATACCCTAGTTGGGCAGAGTTATTTCTTCCCCTGCAAGAACTGGGCCATTATGGGGCCAAACCATTTTGGTTACCTGGAACTAGACTGAGAAAATCCTTCTTGGTTGAGTGACTATAAAATCCGCCGCCGCAGCAGCAGCAGCAGCAGCACAAAGTGTCCATTGAAAGATGATTAACTTTTGTGTTCAGATACAGACTTTCACCAGCTGCCGGTTAACCTCATTTCAAGCACTTCCAGTAACCAAAGACTGAAAAGCACAATAGTATAAATGTTATTGAAGATAAAACTTTACTGCCACCCCTTAAAGACAATAACTTCAATAGTTTTCTAGCAGCCTACTTGAAAACTCATCGGTGTCACATATAAAAGGCATGTAAACTGTTTACCTCCCTCTATCCCTGGTTGCATTCCAGCACACTGCAGACAGCCTGGCTTGCTTTGACCTTCCGGGCTTTCATAATAGTCACTAAGGAGTAGGCTTCTATCTGAAAAGCCCACACACGCTCTGCATGAAAGAGATGACAAACTTTGCCCTTTGCCTTGGTTGCCCCCCCCTCTCAGTGTGTCAGTGCATCGCTGTCGATGTCTGGCTTCCAGGAGACCAGACTGCAGGCAGCTGCACGTCTCCACACTGTCAAACAATAGTGGGCTGGCACACGTTTCAGAGTGGGGGTGAAAAGCTTGTGACTCTCTTTGTCTTGGGGGGGTCTCTAATGAGGGTTCAAAAAGCTCATTAACTCCATACCAAAAGTGAAAAGGGGTCAGATAGCTGTGGCACAGGTTTTTGCTTCAGCCTACTGACCTGAAGTAGAGAGCCATTTAAAGCTGGATATGAAACAACATGTAAGACCTCACATTTTGTTTAACCTGCCAACTTGGTAAGAACAGCAGCATAACACAGGAATGATAATTGTGAATTTTCTCACTTGAGTAAAATGACCACATGCTGTTGTTTATTATTTGCCAAGATCATCTCAGAAATGTTTGGGTTGGTCTGTGGAAGGTCATACTTCATATCTGCTCTTAAAGTATAATGGAAAACAATCTTAGCAGGCATTACATGCAAACAGAGATTTAGCACATTAAGCTTTAGGGAGAGTTTCTTGCTAGAATAATTGACAAACAAAACTCTGTCTTGAATTGTATAATTCTGCCGCGTGAGTGAATTCTGCACGTGTCCTCGTTTCTTTGAAAGCATTTTGCCCTTGCCGTAGAATTAAACCAAAAAACAACTGGATAGTCGGACATTTTTTTCAGTTTATAGTTGAGATTGGCTTTTTTATTTGCCCTTGAGGTAATTTCCTCTCACTGTTGGCTGGCATATGACGTGAAAATTAGAAAGATTCAGATGTTTTCAGAAGGAAGGAAAGCGACATGGTGTTGAGAAGTTTCTAAAAGTCACCTGTCAAAGAAAAGACCTGACAACTAGTTGTGAAGTCGAGGTTTTCCTCAGAACTGTGCAGAGTTTTGGGTGGTTGTGAAGTTGGGGGTGTGTGGGGTCAGAATCAGCTTGGGTGGGTTAATGGTCATGGACCATTTGGAATTTGGCCCTTTGGCAAAGGAAGTCCCTTACTGCTGCTCTTAGGACCTCCTAGTTTTGTATGGAAAAACATGACCTGCTTCCTGAATCACTGGAAGTTTTGTGTGTGTGTCAGTGGTCATTTTGACAATGTAAGCTGTTGGACTCAGTTGTATGTGCTTTGCCAAAACCATCATTTAAGTGTACATGATGAAAATGTCATGAAGAACTTTTGCAGTGTTACTATTATTGCTCATGCAATCAAATAGAACATTTAACCAGTCAAACCTGTAACAATACTATTACTTCTTTAATCAAAACAGCATCATTGCAGAGTATAAAAAAAGATTGGGACAATTTAGCTAACCTTCATTTCACCTGGATAAAAGAAGCAGGTTAAAGGTGCCATATGTAAGAAATTTGTATCATCTTTATTTTAAATTGTTGCAAGACATTAAAAGACATTAAAAAA